>VZTG01000482.1:2473379-2670926 GCA_013397845.1 Melanocharis versteri
GCTCCCGGGGGGAAAAGCCGGCCGGGAGGAACCCGCCGGGCCTGCTTTTCCTCCCCTGCAGCCCCCTCCGCGGGCGGCAGCGCGGGCCGCAGCCTGGCCCGGCTCGTCGCTGGGCGCCCGGGCCCGGGCGTTATCCTGCCCCGCCGCCCAGCAGCGCTTTCCCCGTGGAGAAGCTGCTCTAGGAAAGGGCAGGGCGGTGCGAAGGCAAAAACTGGCCAAGCGGTGTCGTGGAAGCACTGCCGGCCTTGAAGAGGGTCGGGACGCGAGAAGAGCAGCTGCGGCTGGATGTGGCCGCAGAGCCGGGCAGCTCCGTCCAGACGCTGGTGGGGTTGGTGCCGTGGAAAGCGGCCAGGCTGCCGGGATTCACAGAGGCGTGGGGCAGAGAATTGCCGTCTCACCTTTGGTGCGAGTTCAGGGGGGCTGCCTGGCACCTGGGGAGGGCGACGAGCAGGCAATGGTGGCAGCAGCGTAGGAAAACATGAGGGACTCGCACGGGCCTTTTGGCTTCGTGGAAAAATAGTTCTGAGAAGGCTGACGTTGCAGTGCTGCAGGAGGGATAGAGTTCCATTGCAAAGGACAGCATTGTTTGTTTGCTTTTTCCATTTCCTGTATCTAAATAAATATGCCCAGTTAGTTAGATTGGAATACATTATAACTTCTGCAATGAGCTGCTCTGCTTGCTGATAAGGATGCTGAAGGCCATGATTTGCATTGTATTTCGAAGCTCCTTATCATTACGACAAATTGGAAAAGTAATAATTTGTCTGTCTGTCTTCAAGTGAGGTCTCCCAGCAGCAGTGCAGAAGGAGCTCCAGTGACTGTCTGTGCCGGGGAGGCCGCACAGCTCCCACCTGGGCTGCTGTTTTTAATCCTTCACTTGACAATGGGACAGCAGCTGTGCTGCTGATGCCCTCCCGCCTTTCACCTGTCCTGTCACTTGGTTACTCTGCATCAAGAACTTGGCACACAAAGCCAGCTACAGGGGGAGATGAAGATCACATGGATCACACAGACCTACTCAGTTTCCCTTTGCTGCACACCAAAACACTCTTTAGGCCTTCAGGACACACCAGTAATTGCTGGTGTGGAGATGGCTGCCCAGATAAACTCTTTCTAGAGAATAACCAGTTGGGAAGCAATCTGGCTTATTGATGCCAAATAGCCACATGCACATCTATTGTGGGAAACATGGGCTTACTTATTTTGTTGACCTCTCCACAGTGTAGCTCCATTTTTGCATGCTAATATCAGATAGGACTTGTAAATGTTGTGTACTCCAGAGTTGTCACCTCTGCATGTTAGACGAGAGCACTGGCTCTGCATTCTGGCTCACATGCGTTTTACCCACAGATTGTTATGTGAGTGCTTGACTTCTCTATTATCTTACACAGCAAAAGAAAAGAAGAAGTATAACTTCAAACCTATCACCTTCATGGACTCCTTTAAAATGTAGGCAGGTAAGGGCACACCTAATAATTCTATGTGGCCAGATACTGTGGTGATAGGCATTTAAAAATGCAGGTCTTGTCTTACAAGACTTTTAGAAAATTTTTTCCGATCACCATCATCCAGAAAAATCTGTCAGTGTCCAAAACAAAGCCAGCCTGCAAGAAAGACAAAATCACAGCTTCCATGCCAAGCAATACAGAACTCCTATGCTTATGTTTATAATTTCAAAGGAAAATATGAGTCTGCTGTTCTTCCACTCTGTGTACTATCAGATTATAGCAGCAGAATAGACACTCAATATGGAAGAAGAATGCAACATGCGTGTGTGCTCCCAAGCAGAACCAGAGCTGTTAGTGCTAGCATCTCTGCAGTAATAACGTGTGCTAATACAGTTCAGTGCTCGTCAGACGTTAGATATTGATTTCAATCCAGGATGCATGAATTTAGCAACAGCCGCTAGCCTTGAAATGTATTTAACCCTTTTTGTGAAATGGATCAACTCTTTTCATCCAGTTCCTGGTGTGTAAATTTGCACATTGCAGGAATTGCTGTCTCAGCCAGTACTTTTCAAGGCACCTGGGCACTGAAGATACCCACAAGTGACAGTCTCCAGTTGGGTCAGCAACATTGTTGCTGAGGATGAAGTTTGTATTGCTATGGCAAGGAACGCCCATCTCTGCAGTATTGAGTGGTGTTAACTCCTTGTCTTAATCACAAAATACGGTCTGCAAAAGTAAGCTACTTTATAATAATATTAGGGCTGCAGGAGGCCAAACTGCATCTTAATCTAAAATGATGAATCATAACCACCTTAGAAAGTATTTAGATTGTGATGGATGTCTGATGAAACATCACATAAAAAATACTGATGTCTTTCAAAACAGTGCAGCACTTATGTTTCCAATATCTCTACCAGGATAGGTAGAGAGACCTTTTTCAACCAGCAAATGAACACTTTAGGTGATGGGCTCTCAGAAAGACACAGCGTTCCAGGGAGCTAGTTAGCAGCAGCAATCTTACCTGGTGAGGATTTTAGGAATCTGCAAAAACTCAGACGCACCAGGGGTTGGTAACACAATGTATTAATTTTGTTAATTGAGCAACACTCAAAAAACACTGAAGTCTGAAAATCCGAAAATAAACATACGTTCATCTGACATTTGGCCAAGATGAGATGTGGAAGTCTTACATGAGATATAGAAAAAGCAGTTCAAAACCGACTGTCATGATGAAGAGAGCTGTATTAAAAAAAAATAAAGAAAAAAAGAATTGGATAGTCTTCCAGCTGCTTTCATTGTTATTTCCTCTCCAGGAATTTCTTACTAGTTCTTGGAATCACTAGGGAACTACAAACTTGAATATCAAAAGAACAAAGAGGTATATATAGGGAGAAGGTCAGCCATGTGATAGGACTTGATCTTTGTAGATCCTTCTTCCCTTCAGTCTCTGGAATTCAGATGTCTTAAATCTGTGGTCCAAATATATTTTTGAGAACTGTTTGCAATTAGATGAGTATTCCTCTGTTACTGTTACAAAAATAAATATTCCATGTTACATATTAAAAGAATATTGCACTTCAGCCAGGGACACAATTATTTCACTTAATATGACATGAATTTGGCTTTGTCTCTTTTTCAGAATTATTTTACTTGAAAGCATATTCTTTTGATTATAAACTTATTCAGCTGTTTGTTACTTACAAAAGACATGGATTTTATTAAGTTCTTTAAATGTAAGCAAAATTAATTCAGTAAGACGGTCAAATCTGTGAAGAAAGGTGTTTTTTAAAAATTTTTGCTAGTGGAACACCGGTAGTAAAGAGGCAAGCCCTGTCCAACCTTGAGTCCAAGCAGCGTGGTGTGGAACTGAGTCCAGGGCAGCGCTGGAGAGCACTGTGGCAACAATCCAGGGAGTAACAGCTCAGTGTGCAGGCCACAGGCACAAGGAACCAGGAGAAGCGTTCCCACAGCTCAAGCACTTGGTGTGTTTTGGGGTTACTTGGGCTTCTGCAGGGGATTCTTCCTCAGCCTTGTGCAGGTGGCTCTGGAGGAAGGAGGACAGAATGGCTGTTCCTGTCCCCAGCAGCTGCGGCAGGGTGGGAGCTGATTCCTCACTGAGCTGTGCTGTGGGGAACTGACTCCCCTGGTGTGGCAAAGGCCTGCAGTAATGGGAGCACTTTGCTCTGGGAGACATCTTCCCAGCCAAGAACCAAACTTCCCGCTGCTTTTTCTGTTTCTTCCTGTGCCCAGCTGAGCTGTATGATTTTGTTTTTATGGATTCCCACTTACAAAACCCTTGTCGCAGTCTTCTCACCAGGTGATAATAAACCCTGAGTTAACTCTCCTTTTAAATACAAAGAAACATTTCAAATTACTTTGTTCTTCTTAAAGCCAGAGCATTAGAAGTCTTGTCACAGATAAAGAAAATATTTGTAGGCTCAGCAGAGGCTTCACCAGGGTGCCTCACTCACATCAGTTTGTTTGGAGAATTAGTAATATGTTTTCCCCTAGATGCATGCACATAAAATCCCAAAAGTCTTCACTTGCTCAGAGATGATTAAGTATTTAGAGTTAGATGATAGTCCTAATTTTAAAATTTATGTTCTGAATTATCAGTCTGGTGCCAATAGATCTACAAGGAAGTTTTCATTACACTCAGAGAGAAGCTAAATGTGTTACTCCACCTTTTGTTAGGAGATGTATTTGTTAGTTTCTTTTACAAGTTTGAATAATCCTTAGATCCAAACCCACACTGTATTAACAGTTCCTCTGTTAAGCCTGATGCTCAGGCTTTGTCCTGAAACTGGAGCAATGCTGAAAGCGGAAATGTTTTTAAAACCTGCTGTTACACAAGGCGAATTCTTATCAATACACAAAACTTCTGTCTTGGTATGTGTAACAGCTTTGTCCTCAGGAGGCATGGATTCAAGTGGATGTGTTTCTGGCACCTGCAGGAGTGGGTACTGTAGAGATTTACAAAGATGGACATTTATGAGACTGAAAATGCTCTGCTCTTCCAAGCTTGTTAAAATGAAACAGATCTGAATCCTATACTAAAGAAATGAACAGAATAATTTCATCACTTCCTTATTTTTTCTCAGTCTAAGCATATCTTCAAACATTAATAAACTGCTGTTAAGTAAGAGCAAATGCAGCAAAATAACATCATTCACCTCTTTTTTCACATTCTTGCAAACCCAAGATAATATAGGTATACAAAATAATAAAAGGATATACTTGTATATCAGTCCCAGCAGTCAGCTACAATGTCTGAAAATATATAATGAAGTTAAAGGCATAGAAGTGAAGCTTTTCTCTCTTAGTCTGTAAGATACTTGAATATTAACTGAAACTGAAACTTGAACAAGTTAAACTCATACAGCTAAAAGCAAATCCCGAAAAATAGTCTATAACTCTCTTTGCTTCCAATGAGAAATTGGCCTGTGTCTACAAATCTCCTCATTTGGCAGCTACACCGAATACAGTTTAAACTCTCACTGGCATCAGCAAAAAATTACCTGATTAGGGATGCAGGATTGGATCTAAGATAATAGCATATTAAAAATCCACTATGGATTCAAAAGCTACTAATGGAAATTAAATCCCTGAGAATATAAAACGTTCCAAGCAGTTGAACAGTTTCCATTGTATGTACTCAGAATGCTAAACAATAGCAGCTATTGCATGTGTGACCATCAGGAAACACAGCTGTGCTTCTTTGTGTTACAATTAATTACTTCCGTTGTATATAAAATTGAAAGTATTGGTACTCTGGGGCGGAAAAAGGATATCCTGATACACTGCTCCTATTTCCTTACCAAGGCCTATTACTGAATGTTTCACCATTAATTCACTTACGATGAATTACACTGCGAGGAATAAAGGAAGGGTAGATTGGGTGGTTAATTGTTATGCTAAAAGCTACTTTTTCTTTGGATTTTCACTCTCCTACATTTTTATCTCATTTTACTACTTTCACATATGCCCTCTTTGATAGTAATTGTTCACTTTTAAGTAGTTGCACTTAATAATGAAGGTCTAAAACATTTACTTAACTATCTTTTGACTTAAAGATTGTTCTATTAATATTTTTAAAGTTACAAGATCAGAGAAAGCACAATCTTTCTCACTCTCTGTTAAAGAAATGAACAAAATCATCTCAATTGAAGTATTTGTGGCCAGGTTCTCTGAAGCTGGCACACAGAGATGTAATTTATACCTTTCTGTGCCAGTGAATTTCCCTAAGCTGGAGGGGAATGAAGATTCTTACCCAGAGTTAGGGAGGAGTAGTAACAGCCCTCTGTTATGCATTCTTTTTTTTTTTTTTTCTGTAAGAATTGCATAGGAGCAAAAACTGTTTGAGGTTGTACTAAATAGGCAAATACAGACCCTAAGGATATACACTACCCCCAAACTTTAATATCTACTTTTTAATAACACCGACTCTTTCTTTTTAGAGAACTTCTAAACAGAGAGCAACTTCTGTGACTGCTTACGAAGTCAATGAAGCCTCCAACAACCACCAGCCATGTAAGTCTGTAAAAGGTGGATAATGTGTTACGTATTTGTCTTTGAGAATTTAATCTCTCAGGATGTGTCTCCTGTCCTAGAAGTCTGACAGTCTGTCACATTTCACCACCAGACTGTTTCAAATCCTTTATAGGATGTCTAACACAAAGCTGAATAAGTTACATGTGGAAAACATGGAGTCCTTCAATTTGAGAATAAGTAAATTTTGCCAAATGAACGGAAACATTTGCAGGTTTGAATTCAGTCTGGTGTCACGATGCAGTAACAGAAGAATAGCAGCTCAGAAGAGCTCCCATTCCAGGAACTGCTTTACATAATCCAAATGGCAGAAAATCACCAGCCACGAAAGAGCCCTGTTGTCCCTTTGCTGCAGCAGCTGGCACTGGGAATACAATCTCAAAGGAAACCTGTTCTCTGTCATTATTTTATAACCACACAGTTTAGATTCAGGTATGCTCTATTTGAGGCCACAGCTAGAACCAGAATCCCTGGCTAGCACTTTGGATTTCTTGCAAGGACTTTTTGGCCAGAAGTAGATGCCGTGTAGTGTGCATGCAATAAAGCAGAAACTTTCAATTAGTGTCATCTATATTGTGTATCCACAGTAAATCTCAGGAAGTCTGGTATTTGCAGGATGCAGTGGGCTGAATACACTCACATGAGCAGCACAGCCCACTCTGTCACCTTTTACCCCACAGCTTACAGGCCTGTGTCAGGAACAGGAACTCTGGTCAGGCTTCTGCATGTGCATTAATCACAGGGAAATTTACAATATCCTTGGAATCAGTACAGGGACAAAGGAAGAAAAAGTAAATCTGTCACGGAACGTGCAGGGGACAGCAGAAGAATATTTGGTTGTGAAAGAATAATACCTGGTCTTTATAATACACAAATAAAAACTTTATTCCTGAATTCCTATTTTTAATATGAAGCCAGATTTTTGGAAAGTGTGCTCTTTTTTCTGCTCCCACATCTCCTATGCTATCAGAATTGTGGAGTCATTACTTCATAAAGTACAAATACCTAATAACCAAATAACAAAACCCAGGTCTCAAGGTGCACTCAGATTCATGCATTATTCTTAAGCTGTACAGAGTAAATGGACTATATGACAACAATTTAGGCTCAAATAGTGCAGGTATGAAACACATCCACTTAAAGGAAATCAGAGTCTCAGTTCTGAGTGTTTTAATCCACATACATGCCTACAGGAATGCTTGCATTAGTCAACATGAGGATTTCTTTAAATGAAACTAAACCTCGACCCCAGCATTATTTTCCTGTCTACATATGATGAGATCTTAAAATAATTCAAACACTGTAAATCATTCTTTTGAGACGAGATCTTTAATTAAGGCTCTAGATATTTATTAAACTTCCTAAAAATCCAAAACATCCTCTTTAGTACACCATGAGAATAAAACAATCTAGAACAGCACATTTTCTGGCTTTAGTGCAGCAAGCAGTATTCATTCCACAAGCACTGGAAGAACCATCACCTTCATTCAATTCAAGCTTGTATTTTTATCTGTATCTTCTAATTAAAAGAAAAATAAATCTCAACTGTTTTTCAGAAACACTATGCACAGTAAAACTAAGTAGAAGCAGAAGAATTTCCATAAGACCTTTGTCATTAATCAAAACAATCCAATTTCTAAAGTAGTAAGATTAGAAAACACTTTTGTAGTAGAGGCAGATATATTAATGATACTTTATGCATACTAATTTATTATTCCCTAACAGTTAAAATCCAGAAACTTTTAAAGGAAAAATGTTATGTTTAAAAGTTTAGCTTTGTTAAAAAAAGAATTCCTTCTTGTCTTTATTACAGAGAAAATTTTTGTGACTCAGCCTGACAGTCCTTATTAGTTCAACACACATTTGTTACTGTTTTCTTTTGATGTAATCTTCCTCAAAGCAGGAGGAACTGTATTTTAACAGCTATCCAAGGGCATATTTCATAGGCACACAGCACAGAATTTATGCCTGAATATAGTCTGAATCTCATCCATAACGCTGATTTGCCTGGGAGAACAAAGCATTTCATTGTGTATTCAATAATGGTTTCAGCAATCTTATTCACACATTCCTTCCTCTCTTAATCAACAGAAACTGGCTGAATTCAAGATGCATGATTGGGGTGGGACGGGGAAACAAAGCCAAAGCCTATACTTTTGAAATCACCATTTTCTTCAGAGCAATAATCTCTCTTTAAGAATCTCTATAAAGAGTCCCTTAATGCAACACTTGTCAAGCTATTTTGCACCATGTCCTTTCCCAATGAACTTTGCTCTATTCCCTTTTTCCACCCTGTCAGCTGGCATGGTGCTGTGCTTATGCCTCTATTGCTTCCAGGTCCAACAGCTGAACTCTCCAGGGATCACAGTGCACAGTTTAGGAAGCACCGTCTTGTGCAAAGGTTAAAGGTCAGAACAATCTGAAAAACAGCAATTTTGAACTGACAAAATACTGCGTACATTCTGGGCGTTCTTTTCAATTGCATTTCCTTATGCACATTGTAAACAGAAATTAGGGCTGTAAAATAAAATCAAAATTGCACAAAGTTGTGATTCCTGATGCTGTACTTCGTAATGGCATCTAAATCCAAGTCTGTCCATTTATCATCTAACTTCTTAATTATGTTTAATATACTTCGTTGTATCTCTAAAAAGCCTGCATTCCTGAGGGGTGTGCAATGGGAATGCATGTAATGGCTGTTTTTATAAAACACACTGTTACATGAAGTCATCCTTTCATTTGTACATATTTCTTGGCACTAGAGCTCAATTAGGATGTTTAAAACATTTTGTGTATTTTAAATAACTTTTGCTAAGAAATGGAAGAACACCTACCTGAACTTATCAGTCAAACTTTGTTTGCAGATGCATCGATGTTACTGAAGACAGAATTTACCCACTCCTTACCAAGTTACTATAAACAGTATTTGTTGACACAATAAGGTCTGAGACTCTACAGGTCTTGCTAAGTTACAACATGTACTGTTAGCAGACTGCATCTTTTAAGCATGCTAATATTTGTTTAAAATAGCATTATTTGGTCAATAAAATATTCAAGACTGATATACAATAGAGTTGAAACCAATGCTTTTAATTTTTATTTTCAGGTCTGAAGTAGAGAGTACAAGCTTGTGTATACTTTCTTATTGATATTATTACATGGCTGAAAGCTGTCAGCTGTTCACATGCCATATTAATAAATATACCCAAATCATTAAGCTTTATCTGTGTTTGCACATTGCTTTTATTACTAGACTGTTTTATTCATGTTGGCACAGATAATCCATGCAAGGTAATTACTCACATCTCATAAACCACACGACATTCTGTTCTGAAATAACTAGGAACTTAGGAAAAAATATCTATCTAAAAGCAAGGGCACTTGTGGCATCAAGTCAACATGTCAAAATATTATAAAAACTAGACTTCTAATATATGATCACTGCAGGCAATAAATCACTCAGTTTCAAATTCTGATATTTATAAATACTAAACAAATTAATATCCACTACCAGGAAACGAGTATTGCAAACAAACATTAGTGTGCCCAGCATTAGACACTAATGAATGTGTTCAGTGCTGTGGACATTCACATTATTAAACATAAATACAAGTAATCTTTAGCAAAACATTTCACCCAAAGTACTGACCACTGAAGGACCAACAGAAAATTATTTTTTCTTGTTTTGAATTGGTTTTAGAATTGTGTAATGTGTGAATCCAATATAGTAAAAACTAATGAAAAAAGTCCTAAGACAGTTTTTTTTTGCCCAGATAATAAAACTAGCCTTCTTTGGAAACATTTCATTTGCCCTGTTCTGCAAAAAGAACACAAAAAGAGAGGAAAGCATTGAAATAGCTTTTGATCCTTTGACTGAAAAGTTATTGAACACTTTTTAGTTAGATAAAAGACTGATCTTTTAAATTGATCATTCAGAGGTACAGTATCTTTGTTTCATTGGGTAAAACCTCACATTAATTAGAATGAAAAGAAATATTCAGAAGAACTTAGGACTTATCCCAGGCATCCATTACAAGACATAAAACATAATCAAGTACACATTATTATTCTTGCATATTTTTGTACAACATTATTTTCAGTGATAGTTAAAAGGCTGTATTTTGAATTTGAGAGATATATATTGTTACATATATGCATTTTACCCTCTCCATATCACCAAGGCGACATGTAGCAGAAGAGTATCAGCAGTTATGTGGTATTCTACCCCTGTGAAAGTTAAAATGCTACATTATTATTCACAAATTTCTGGTTCAGATATGTGCAAAAATTTTATCTTAATATAGATATCAAGGGCGGGTACGTGGATTCCCTATTTTTGGACCACATTATGAAGCAGCACAAGTCATAACAGGAAATTTTTATTACATGATAATCCTCAGGGTATCTCTGTTCTTCATTCAGAGATATCACTGTACCTAATATAGTGATATGTAAACTAGCTTTAATCTCACTTGCTCAGACACCAGCTGGAGTCAGGGCATGTGCTACAGTGCAGGTTCTCTGCCCAAGGAAATTTTCAGGACTCTCTCAAGCCAGTACAGCTCCCACTGAAGTCTGTGTTGCTGCACTTTCCCTGTTGCCACCCTGCAAGCCGGCTCAGCTCTGCTTACGTACATTGCTTCCCTTTCCTGCAGTCCAGACTTCAGATTTACCAGATTGGGTCCTTGCTCAGCCCTTCTGTACGTATTCCAACCATCTCTCCGGGCTGTTGTGAGCTTCTTGTACCCTAATTTCTTACTTCAAGCCCTCTCCCTGACTGTAGTGAGTCATCCTGGCTGCCCCCCCAACTCTCTGACATGCCAGCTTGGTGAAACTGGCCTTACCTGGCTATTCCCTGCTCCAACCCCAGCCTCAGGAAGGGCTTCCCATCTCCTCAGTGCCTCACTCAACCAGAGGCCTGCAGAGCCCCTGCATTCTGGCTGCCACAGGTGCTCTCCCTTCTGTGATCCCAGCCTCCCCTCCCCACACCTAAAGCCCCGTTTCCTACACCCCACCCCATGCCAGGCTGACCTGGGCCCCTTCAGCTGCCAGTCTGGGCTACCCAGGGACCTGGAGGAAGTTCAGCCCCAGCCATGCTGCCTGCCAGCAGCTTTTCACAGGCTGTGCTCCCTAAGCTGCAGCCCAACATCTCTGGCCAGATCCTAAAATGGTTCATCTTTCATGCTGCTGGTGACGAGGAAGCTTATAGGGACATTGAGGGGGAAGGTGGAGGGGAGAATGAGACACACACAGGAACACATGCAGACCAGAGGTGAAAGACCTCATGGAATTCTCCTGAGGCATCCATCACAAGCCCTTCCCATGGAGCCTGACTCCCTGTTCTGATGTTGCAGTCAGAGATCAGTCCCAGTCAGTGGCCAACACTGACACAAATCTGCCTAAAGAATATCTTCAATGCAGTCTCAGTACAGAGTATGCTGATGTGAATTCTCTCAAATAACAGTTAATAATAAACAGCATTTTGTTGAATGGCACTGAAAAATGTAAAGGAAATGTAGAATTTTCTCACTGTTGTGAATATGTATTTAATGAAGTCAAATAGGAGTGGAAAAAAATATTCAACTTCCATAATTACCATTTATTCCCCTGGAGAATATGATGAGCCAGATTTTTGGATTTTTTAAATTATAGGACCATATTCACAGCAGCCCAGCACCAACTGAAAACAGAAAATTTGCTTGCTTATAGAAAAAAAAAAGGCTTTGCATATAATGTACTAGTGTTTTAGAATAATTCATGCATACAAAAATCTGACCCTGTAGCAACTCAGATCAGATCGCTGCTAAGTTCAGTGAAAACTAAGATACCTACTGAATAAATACAGGTCATACATGTCAAAACTGCCACAGGCAGTTTGGGTTGTTATTTTTGTCCAAGATGCAGACTGCCTGCAGCTAACTTAACTCTTATATTAGAACTCCAAATTTCATTTATTTCTCCCCCAAGCTTTGGATAGTTTTTCATCCCTTAAAAGACACACCAATTACCATGAAATGGGCATTACCCACAGGAGGGACGAGACAGACAATGTTATGTAATTTTTTGCTACTCAAAACACAAGGTAAAATAGGTGCAGATGGCACCAGCATGTGGCCCACAGAAAGCATCCTCAGCCTCAGAAGTACTAAGTCAAAATCGTCAGTACTGCAAGCTGTCAACACACACATCGTAATTCTCACTTAAACGAGTTAATAAAGCTTGAATGGTGATCAGACTTTCCATCTTAACTCCATCAGACAGAACTGCTGTCTCCAATACAAAAGTCATTGATATTCAAAAGTATTATCAGTACTACAAGTATTGCTTCTTTGAAAACAAGAGTTTTATAAATAACTGTTGAAACAACTTGAAAGTTGTTCTCAAACTATTAAGAAAGATGTCTGTATGGTTATTAGAAAAGATGACTATGGTTATCCTAATTGTTGGAACATAGCTACTGTCTTCCAGTGGCAAATACTGCTACAATTCATGATGTATTGCGTTTAAACTAAGGAAAGGAATAATGATTTTGTGCCTGCTGCCTTATGAATTTTTAATCAGCATTCATTTACTATAGGAAAAAAAAAGCTTTTTTCCTGATTATGTGGGATAGAGTAGGGAATTTTTGCAAGCTATCTCCCACAACCTAGCTGTGCTAGATGGATGTGTTTCTTCTGTGTTTACTAGTGTGAAGGTCCAGATGTAGGTTCCTACCTCCTTCTGGTATCAGTGGGAATTAGAAACCAAAGCAAGTTTGAATCTATTTTTTTTCCTCAGGAGGAAAGGAAAACTGGTTTTGAATTAAAAGCTGGCCTTTCCAGCCAGCTCTATTCCATTCAATGTAAGAGCAATTTGGAGAAAGCCAGTTGTCCTTTTCCACTGCGATTTGAAAGTGAATTATCTACTGTGCACATAGAAGCCAAGTGCACTAGCAAGGCTGACCCAACCATTTTATTTTCAAACTGTTATGGATTGTCACCTAGGCTTCCCAGCTACATATGGATTCAAGGCAGGCTTGTTATTTAGAAAGAATCTAAAATATCTGATGCTATGAGGTAGCACCACAACATAATGGAATAGCACTCACTTTTCCTAGAGGAAGCCCTAATCTATTTATTTCCCTTTGAAAGCTACGGCCTTTGGTTCTACAGATGACTGTACATATGGCACTTACTCATTCTTGCTGTGAAAGAAAATAACTTAGTACAGAAGTATTTTTCCAGTTGTTTTTAAACACCAGTGTGTGGTCTAAGCAGTAAAACTGCTGTGGGTAGTTAACTTGAAACTGTATTTGCACATTACTTTTCATATTAAGGTTTTTAGTTAATTTCAGTATTTCCCCCAGCTGTTGCTCTAATAATGGACTAGTTCATTAGTTCATTTGGTGTTGACTGTTCATTCAGTAGGTTTTTGTATAAACTTTGCAAAAAGCACGTTCTGCATTTATGAAAGAGGATAAAGTTAAACTTGAGAAGTACCAACTTCCAGCTTTTACCGAGAGAAATGCTAGCCATGGTTATCAACTTTATGATTGCCCAGTTAGTCATCTGTTTTACCCCAGCATTACTGACTACCAACTCTTCTTTTAAACATTGATGGCATGGGCATGCTTCTTGCACAGTGGCTTGTCCTTCTTGGAGTAGAATGGCTGACCTTCCAAATTCACATGGCATACCTAGAATTAATAATAAATGCAGTCAGGAATAATGAAGGATGAAGAAAAAGGAGAAAGATATGACTGTCAATATCAACTGTATTGCTCTTCTGCCCATGCATTTCTTTGGTAGTCTTTAGGAGTCACGTATTGATTTGCACTTGATTTAAACCCACTGAAAGGAAGAAAGTTAGGTCCTTAAAAAGAGCCCTGGTGTGAGAATTGCATATTAACAACATACAATAAAACTATCACTTCCACAGAAAACCGGGTAGCTAAGGCAAATGAACAAGCAAAAAAGACCATGAAATATTCAGAAAAAGTGTCTTTATAAATGATCAATATTTATAAGTGAGGAAGAGCTGTTAGCTTGTGAAGGAAACTCACTTAGTGTTCCTTTCTATGTTAGGATTTCCAGAAGACTTCAGTTTTCATAAGACACTTTTTGGCAAAGCTAGTTTAGCTTCAGATATTTATAAACATTTCTATACTTTCAACTATTCTACCTAAATTTTAGACTTAAACAAACATTAGAAATTGTCACTGTTGGTTTGGTGTGGCCAACATACTATTTTTAGCTAATTAGAGATTCTAGATATTATTACTTTAGGAATAATATGTTGCAGAGCTGCTCAGTGGTATTAGAACCAGATGAAAGTACTGTTTATCATATGGATTTTTCTGCTTTGTGTGCAGAGTGTGGGAATATGGCCACACTCTAGAGCTATGTGCACACCACAGATTGATGAGTTAGACCAACTTCTATGCTAATTACTATTCATGCTCTCTAAACAGACTTCTTTTTGCAAGTTTCAACGAGCATTCAGCATGGAAATACAAACTTCACTACTTTGTAAGTAAGATTATGGTTACACTGTTCAGTATGGTGTTAATTTATTTTCAGTCTTGCTCTATCTTTATTTGGCAAACACTGGAAAGAAAAACAGCAATAGTGGTTTGTAGTGCTGTATGTACTATCTAAAACTGGATGTTTTAATAGAAAACACTCACTTATGATGGTCAAATTTCATAATTCTAGTAAAAGTTACAGAGGAGAAGAAAGATTACTCCCCATCCTTCTCCAGCTGCACGTAAAAAATGAAATTTCATCCCTCTGCACCCTTAAGCATATGTCAGTTATTCCTGCTTTCAGGTTTTCTGATGTTACTACACAATGTAGGAGTATAAAGGAATGAGATAGTATTTGATGTAGAACTTACAGCACAAATGAAGCAGGTGTCATGCCAAGTGTGTCCAAGAGCTTCAATGAATTTATCTCCAGCTTCAACAGGATAATCACAGCCATGACATTTCGTGCTGAACAAAGCAATATAATCTAAAATAAAACAAAAAGCAAACTTAGAACAAACTCTTAACGTAATCATACTAAGTCCAAGAGAAATAGAAAGTTTCCAGACAATGAATGTTTTGATTGTTTTTGCTCAGTTTCCTACTACATTTACGGAAACACTCCTATTGAAATGTGCTTCTTTCCTTTCATTATTTAAATACAAACTCAGTCCAGAACCCCCCATCACAATGACATTTATCATCACAAATGTAGAACATGTACAAAAAATCCATGGAATTTGAAGTTATGTTTCTCACATTACTTTCAAATTAGCTTTAATATATGTGGAATCTATTCATAGGACAAATACGGTTGTATGAAAGAGTCTAATAACAACGGAATGTTACAAGTGTCCATGCCTGGCTTAATGTTCTTTTTGCATAAAGAGAGAACATTACAGAAACCCCATAGTGGCTGATTAATACATCTTTACTTTATCAACTGTGATTTGGAAAGGCTTGACATTGAAAGATATCAGTGGAAATTCCAAAGGTATATGGAATTCACGAGAGTCATTTGATGTTCTGACAAAACCTCGTTTTAAAGGGTAGGTACCCAGTCAGTCACGTTGTATGGTTTTTGCTCTTCACTAAGAGCTACTCTGACTTGTAAAATTTGAATTGCGTAACCACAAGGAAGGAATCTCCAGAGAGAAGTAGGCCAGGAGCTCATTGAATGCACAAGGGGAATACATAGGGAATACCACTTAAACCTTAACCTCCTTCCAGACTGTGTCAGGCAACTCATTTGCATGGCAAGTACCATTTTGGGAAAACACGGCCTTTTCCTTTCTTAGTTGGCAAGAAGCAGTGTGTTTGTTGCAGCAGCCAGGAAGCAAAATCTGCACTACCATGTGCTGCACATCTGTGCAGAGCTATCTTTTCGTAAGTGTTGGTTGAAGAATTCTAGGGTGAGGCAGCAGCATCAGAGGTCATAGCTCCAGCAACTCAGAGGGATTGTGGGCAGCCCTAGAAGACTAATTTTTCATTTCTGGTGAGCAGGGTCTACCAAGGAGGAGAGTGGAAGAGGGGAAAATGTGTAGGAAAAGAAGTGCAAAGTATCATATTACATAAGGAAGAGAAGTAAGGGAAGGCATTGTGGACACTGAGGCAAAGACCAGCGTTCTGCCACTCTCTCATCAAAACTGGAGAAAAATACAGAGGCACAAACACTTGTATATGTGGAGAGTAGGAACAAAATCCATGCTGGATGGGTAACTGATATTATTTTGTTCATCAGCTGCTTTATTCTTATGTTGCTTCCATGAACATGAAGCACATGATTACTGTGCAGAACTGTCTAGATTGCCATACCTTTCTCACAGTAAGGTTCCCCGTCCTCCATGTGGAACAGGCTATTCCCAAATGGCTTCTTACAAGCAGCACAGACAAAGCAACTTGTGTGCCAAGTCTGTCTCAAGGCATGCATCACTTCCTGCAAAACAAACAAACAAACAAACAAACAAAAATCTCCAGCAGAATAGCCAGCCCTGCAACTTCCTCCTGGAGAACAAACACAAGGCAGAGATGCTTTGCATTCTTCCCTTCTGTATCAGCCAATTCCCCTCCTCAAAAGAAAGAATGAGGACAGGAATTGGGTTTCTTTTGGAAAGAAAGAGGAAATAGGACCACAAGCTTGCTAGAACAATGTATTTGCCAAAGTGAAACAACATGGTTCAGCTAGCAGTTTGTATCAACATGCCCAGTCGCTATTGCAGGAGAGATTCTGCTCAAATATTCTGATTATTTTCTCCTTCGTTTTGACACGACTAGTATGAACTCTTCAATGCAAGAGGATGATTTGTTAAATAAATTTTAAAGAGTAATCTTCTAAGACCAAGAATAAGTGGAGTAAGTCTGTTATTTCAAAATAATCTAGGTTATGTAGTAATTTCTTTACGCTTCTTACAAGAACGATTCACAAACTAATGTGAAAATTAAAAAAAAAAAGAGAAGGTTCTTTTAACTTATGTGATTAGTAAAAATGAGTCTGCATGTCTGTTCCTAGGCCATGTGTTTATCGCAAAAAAACCTAATTCTGTGCAACTGATGTTCTCTTAAACCGAGTACATCTAGATTTTATCAGTTTCTTACTTCTGTCCAGTATGGAGAAATCTGTATTATTGCTTCATTCTTTTGTCATACAGAAGTCTTCTAAGTCCAAAAGCTGCTGTACTGGGCTCTGATGCAGTTACCTGCTAATTTGTCAATTTTACGTATACCCGGGATGATGTTTGACAGTGTATCTCTGTCAAACAGTCCAGATTTCAAAGGGCCAGCTGCATAACTGGTGTAAATTAACTTTGTTAACTTCAGTGAAACAGCATTGATTTATACCAGCTGAGAATCTAGATCCTATTTTACGTTGCTTCCAATTATACACATAGACTCTGATTTTCTTTTAAAGATTGTTTTTAATGTCCACTGATTATGACAAAATGGATTGAAGTCCTCTTCCATGCTTTCAATCCAACGAATAGTCAAAATAGTCTAATTCAGATTTGCCATATATCTCATTAGAGAATCACCATTTGAGATTCATTAACTTCTGTTACTGTTTGCAAAACAACTATCGCTGACAAATAGGTTTGGATCCATTTATGAATCTCAGTGAGGTAAGAAGCAAAAATAGCTTGAGAAATCTTATTAATATAAATAGAGGCAGCTGGCATCTTTGCTATTTTCCTGATGAAAATCCATAATGGGAAACTGATTTGTGCCAGCATTCATTAGGTAGGTTAAGTCAGCACTCTGCTACAAATTACTCCTTCTGCCACAGTAGCAAACGAGACTTGGTTGGAGCCAGAGCTTCGCCATCGATGTCTGATGCTGCCACCCCTAATCGGTAGTTGCAGAGAAGAGCATCTGCAATGCCAACATTTAGACAGATGTCAAAAGGTGACAGCTAAGCAGTGAAAAACCAGTGGGGGACTCCTTGCTTCTTCATTTGAGAGGATCATGTCATACATTCACTACAACTGCATGCATAAATACAGTGCTAAAATTATTGATGGTATTCCATTCCAACCTCACCACCATCTAAGGTATGTGGAAAGCAAATTAAATTGTACATTTGCTTGTACATGAGTCCTTTAAGACAAAAGCGGCATGTATTTTTGGCTTTGTGGAATTCAGATCTTTGTATTTATTCTGTATTTTCTTAACTATAAGAAGCCAGCAGAATTCCTCAACAGCTGTGCTGCTAACAGTGAGGTGCAGCAAGAGCAATGGGCCTCTTCCCAACATCCCTGACTTCACTGAAATTTTGACTAAGTCCTGTGTAAGAAATAAAAACCCACTTCAAGTATCCTATTATAAATATAAGGAACAGAGAAGTAAAAGCAACACAGTGTGTGTGTATCAGATAGCAAAAAACTATTCAGAAAATGTTACTTATTTTACACTCGGTGAGATGGTAACTGGATTACATGTTCTGTCTATGAGCTCAATAAAGTACAGAAATATCCAAGACTTCAGATGGATAAAAATTATTATAAAATAATGTTTCTCATTAAGAAATAATCAACAAGCTGGGAAATAAGTCTTAAAAGGACAAAATAATAAAACATGTACATTCACTGTTTGCAGTCTAAACTATTTCACTATTACAGGGATCCATGCAGTAGCATAAAGAGTTAATCTTGTTCTCTTACCCCCATAATCTTAGTGTGGCATCTGGCACAGGTTGGTGCAAAGAACTGCTCATAGCAGCGCTCACAGTACACACTATTCTGCTCCTCCACAAAGCACATATCAGCCAAGGATGTCTTGCAGTAAGCACAGTTGAATTCTTCTGGGTGCCATGAGCGACCCATGGCTACCAGGAAAGGACCTCTGGAAACAATCGTAATTATCTCATTTATATTGCCAAAAAAAAGAGGTTGAATGACCCCAATTACAAACCCACTTTGTCAGATACCAAGTACATTTGTAAAGCTACTTGAACCATGAGGTGCATATTAAAATAACATTCAGAAGCCAGAACGGAAGTGGGCTTTTTCAAAACACACTGCTAATCGGTTAAAACATTTCATTATTGTTTGGTCTCGTACACTGCATTTACAGACAACTGCTGGAAAAATCAATGGTTTTTCATATCTGCGTAGCTCTAAGTGGTCTTTGTAAGCAGATGCAAAGACAAGAGGAAAAGGCCAAAGGTACAGAAGATAATGCTACTATTTGGAAGCATGAAGTAACAGGCAAATTTCCATCCTTACACACCCACACCTGAAAACAGCTTCTAAAGTCTCCTGCCTTCTTTCTGTCTGAGAGCACTGCATGCGGCATGTTCTAGAAATGTCAGACTATCAGGTGACAACTTGCTGTTTCATTATGTGGAAGACACATTAAATTAATTTTGGTGATTGACTCTGGTGATTGTAGTTAGATATAGTGATTATTACTGGAATATTTCCATTCCAGAATATATAAAGGGCAATAATCAGCAGCTCCACATCACCAAACTAGCTCCTTTTAGTGGGGAAGACTGTCATTAAACATGGATTACTTAACGTTGGATAGCAGTGCACAGGCTAACAGTAGGCACTGGTCCAGCAGAATGAATTGGGAGAGAAGGGAGAGGCATGCTATGAATCACTGGTAATAGAGTGTAGGCATTATCTTTCTCCAGACACAAAAGCAACAATTACATTTGGCTGCTGTTCCAAAACGATGCCTTGTTCCTTTTTCCTCCACAACCCCCCACCTCTGCCCCCAGCCCCCCAGTTCTCCCAGTGAAGTTGCACAAACCTCCTTCAAAGGGTTACCTTAGGACCAGAAACCTGTTTCAAATCAAGCAGGGATTTGCTGCAGCATCCAAGAGGCAAACAATTAGCATGTATAACTTTGCAGTGATAAAAAGAGAACCACACAACAACAAAATGAGCTCTGGAAATGTTAAATTAATGAAGCAGACAACAGACATCCCTGCTGGGTAATTTAACAGAGTCTTAGGCTCTGGTACTGTATATTAATGTACAATAACCAGTCTCTCTGATACTTTTTTCTCTGCTTCATCCCTCTTCAAAGGCCCATGACCTTACCGAATGATGCTGTTACAGTGCCCACAGAGAGGAGTTCGGCTGCTGGCTGGAAAACGCTCCGCCCTCTGAACTGTTCCCCGGGCTAATGCAGGGGGCTGGGAAGAAGTTGAAACTGGAGACGGGTAAGCAGAAATTGAGGCAGGAGATGGCACTGGAACACCCCTTGGTAGGATGTGCTTTGTGACAGTGGTGGTGGATTTTCCAGGTGCAAATTTCTGGGAAAAGGAGTCATCTGTTACCCAGGGAGGGCGACTCGCAGGCTCCGTGTTGGCAGGGGTGTAGGAATGAACTGGTGCTGGCGCTGTTTCAAGTATCCCAAAAGAAACCAAGAAGGATTTTAAACTCTTTTTCTTCTAATGTCAATACAGCAACACTTACCAAAGGGTACTCCACGACACACATACAATAAAAGCTTCAGATGATACTTAATTATGGCCTGTGCCATTGTTGCTCATTTATTCTAGGCTGAAGCCAAGGTATCAGCACAATCACTGACTTTTAATCCACATGCATTACAGAAATCATTGCCTACTGGCTTTTACAGATTTTATGGAGACCATTGTCAAGATCATCTCTTAATTTTCTAGTCGGAATGGGTATGACAATTCTGTGGTGATTTCAAAGACTGCCATATATTCTGTTTAAGACAGGTTAAAAATAGAAAAGCCAGATCATGTAGTAAAGTTTTAGATGGAATTTCCCAGAATTTCAGTAAGTTATGCTTAACTTTTGATCTCATTATATTGATTAAAATACAACATTTTCTACAGATACCACTGTTATCTATCATTTGTAGGTTTATTCCTAGGTTTTTGAAGAAAAACAGGCTCCCATAGGGAACAGAGAGATAGACAGCACTGGAAGCAATACTGAGAGAGCCAATTCAGCTCACATGACCAGCAAGATAAAGCCAACAGCACTTAGAGGAAGGCCAGACTTGTGGTTATGACTGATCTCAGTTCAGTTCTTGGCTCTGCCACAAACTTCCTGTATAACTTTGAACAGAGCAAAGTGTCTCTGCACCTCAGTTCCTGTGTATAAAACAGAATACTATCCTTTCTCTCTTCCACCCTTTGACTAGCACACAAAACCCTCAGTGCAGTCTGTCTCTGCGTTTGTGTGCACCAGGCTCTAATCTTGGGTGGAGCTTTATCACATTAAAATAAGCAGGAGCCAGGGCCTGCACATACTGACAAGTTTTCCCATTGCTCTGCTCTTTTCAAAACGTCAGATCTTGCATTATGGAGGACTGAAGTTACTGCCCAAGAAACAGCCCCACTTTGCCAAGCACAGGAACACTAAAAGCAGTTTCCCTTTGCAAGGAAAACAAAGCAAATGATTGAAAAGAAGCTTGGAGAGCTGAAGTGTTTTGCCCAAATGACAGAGCACAGATTTGGGAACAGAAGCCAGTTCTCCAGCAGTCTGGGAAAACATTCTGCACAGTGGATCCCAGCACCAAGAAAATCGTGACCAAATACAACACATACAGGTTTAAGGGGCTTGCAGGTAGAAAGGTATTTCAGCCAAGAGGGTTCCGAATGTAACATGGATCTTTCTGAATAATTATGTGGTGAGAAGGTTATGTTCGACTTAACACTCCTCCTTTAGCCCACTTACTTGGATTATTGGCAACTTGCAAGTGCCTAAACTGCATATATATCAACCCACTGTGATCACCCTGTGATCTTTTTATTGAGGTCAGAGTTGAATCTAGTGCATTTTCTTGATAAAAATTTCTTATGGTACAGCATCAACAATGTTTCTGCTTCATAAAACTGTATCCCACCTTAGCTTGAGGCTTTTTTTTTTTAAACTTGGAAATGGTAAACAGTATTTAAAGATTTCAGAACAGAGTTTATATGCAATCTCTTTAGATCCTGCGGCTCTTGCTATTTATGTATTACAGTATTAAGATAGGCAAAATTAGAAGTTAATATTTCATCTCTAATTGGTGAGTTCAAAAGGCTCCCACCTATGAGGCTAATTAAGTAAGGTGACTTCTAGCTCACTTCATTACATTCTCTCTACCTCCTATTTCTTTTCACTCTTTCTTTTCTATTTGCTGCAGTAAAATAAACAGAATAAAAGAAAGTAAAATTTTAAAAATGGCATTTTTCCCCCAGTTAGTAAAAGGAAGTACCAGAGGAATTATTGCAAAATGACAAATGTTGGGTGTTTGCATCTGCTCTGAGTTCTCTTTTCAGCTGTTATAATTTAATTTTACAGGCTTGATTTATTACAATACATTTTTCCCCTGTGAACAAGCTGCAATTACTATTGCTTCAAAATAGCATCACTGAAAGATTTCACTAACTTTGAGATTTTAGGAATTGTTATTAAAAGGGAATTATCTTATTTTCTTAGAACTACATTCCTAAGCTTATATGAACAATTCTTTTGTCTTAGTAGCTACTGCCATACACATTCACCTTGAATGCTTATGTATTTCAAAAAGTCTTCCAACATACGTGCAGCAGAAAAAAGGGGCTGTTTGCTGCTAAAAAAATACTAAGATGCAGTACATCAGAGAATATATTCTCAAAACATCAGTATTGTATGAGTTGATCATTAACTGTTAAAAAATGAACATTTCAAATAATTCAGTAACATAGCCTCCATCACCTTGTTTCTCCCAGGCCTCACATTCTCTTAGAACAGGAAAGAATGACTGGGATTATTGTTATCCTGAGAGAATGGCAGGAGAAGAGGTTTCTCTTAGCAATAGGAACAAGCCAATTCCTTGCTTCTGGGGAAGCTGGAATTCTTCCCCTCAGCTCTTCATTTATGGTCTATGGCTATTTTCTCTCCAGACAAAAAGGCACATTACCAAAGACCCATTTAGTAAAGCAAAGATTTATAGAGACTCGAATGCTTTGGTCACACACCGACTTGCACTGTGAGAACATTTTTTCTTCTTTTTTCCTTTGTTAGTAGATCACGTAAGTGTTACTCTTTATTATTTTCAGTAACAAATTAAATTAATAACCACAACTGATATGGCTTGTTCTACACCTAGTGACCACATCCTCAAAGCACAAAGTTTTCCCACATACTGTTACAGCACAGAGTAGATGACAGACAAAGCAGATGATGTTTTATGGGGAGACACTATTCTTATTCAGGGGAACTAAAAATGGAATAATGGTGTGGAAGCTGCTGTTTTAGTACTGAACATGCTTAGGATTCAATATAAAGTTCATTAAGAACTGTGGGAATCTCTCTACCAATTCCTAAAAGAGCAGATCAGGCCTTTACGCTTGACCAATTTTGCATACACAAGTAGGGCCAGTTGGACTAAGGGATTTAAAAGGGAAGATCTGCTTTCTTACATTTAGGTATCGTGTTACTTCGTGGTACAAAACTGGAGCTGGAGTTGCTTGGGCTGTGTGAAAGGCTGTCCTAGTCTGGGAAAGCCTACGGGAAAGGAATACCCAGGTATGTTCTGCCATCTAGTGGGCCTTGTTCAGAAGAGAAGCCTGTGCTCCTTCAAAAAACGAGTCATGAAATTTAGAGGAAAGATTTCAGAGTTCCCAGCTTTCCCTACCGGAAAAAACTAAAAATCTTCCCACCTGAGTTAGGTTAGGGAAAGTGTAGACTGCCTGATAAATCCCATCTGAGCCTGATACTCAACAATGCAGTTTCATTTTGAAAGTTGTTTCAGTCTGGGTTTTTTCCTCAATCTGACAGATTAAAACAGCCTTGCAAATCCTCTCAGTGACTGATTCAGGTATCTCTGTATTGGATATACGAGCCTGTTAATTGGTGTTTTAATCTGGAAGCTGCTACCCCACATTTCCAAGGGAAGCTAGTCATTGACAAAGTTGGATGAGGAAGTTTTCTAATCGTCTTGGTGGTTTGTTTCTAAGCACTATTGATTTTCCCAACTGTGACAGGAAATGCCATTTCCTCCATTTCTTCTCAAGTGGCAATTTCCCATTTGCTCAGGACTGCAACTGTCTCTGAGGCCAGCTCATGTTCCAAAACCATTCTGAAGTACGACTACATCAAATACATAACACTTTTAAAAGGTACCAAAAATCTTCAATAAAATCTCTGTCTGGAATCTCTCTTCTACCTGAGTCACTTTAGGGTTCAATTATGACGGTATTTTAGAATCCCTTATTGGATATTTCAAACTCCTAAACAGTACAGGGGAATGTTTTCTTTTAAGAAAACGAATTAAGCCAACTATTTAAGCCCTTATTGAGAGGCAATGAGGCTCGAAAGCAGCAACACAAGGAATTGCAAAGGAAAACCACCAATGTAAAGAAGTGCAAAGAAGATGCCCAACCCAGGAGAAAACAAAAGCCTTTCCTCTTATTCCAAGTTGAATTCAACAGCCAGCTTTGACTTTAACAGATCCAGCCAATAATTGGAAGTAGCTGCAGATGTTGTTCTGTGGCAGGTTTGTATATAGAACCGGAGTTCATACTTCCCCAAATGAGCACAGGGCTTAACATCGGTCAGTGTATTTAGGAGATATTTAGACTTGCCACAGTTTGCTCTCTTCTGCATTATAGAAATAAATCCACTGTCGTCATTTTTTCAAGTCAAAAATAATAGCATTTGCCTTGAGTGAGAACATGGTATACACTGATGCATTTAACCAAAAGCAAATGAGAAGCTAAAGGTTTATTTACTTTGAGACCCTTAAATAGCTCATGAGAGCTCTGACTTGACTTCTTCTACCTTTATGTCTCAAATATAAAGATCAATTGATTTGTCTGTCTGCTTTATGTCTAACTAAAATTCCTACATTTGTTTAATTTCAGTAGATCCAGAAATAGAACATTACAGAAGACAGAGTTTAAGACTGTAAGAATTCTTAGCCTTTTCATATTTATTTGACTGTAAAGATGTAACTTGACTTTTTAATTCTCTTCCTAAGATTCTTAAAAAAAACCTTTATTTGAAGCAGAACTGCCTTTAGACTTATATTGCTGCCTCATTTAATTCATTCAGTTTGAAGGTTCACATTTTGGTCATCAATGGTTTTAGAAGTACAGTCCATTTGTAACACATTAATACCAAGGGAATTTAAATAGTATCAAGGAGCATATTTTCCAAATGAATTAATAACTAAACACATTCCTTCAGTTACTAGATCTCTGGGAAATGGAACAGCATTATGAAGTGCTTTAATACCTCATTCTTTATTTCAAATATAAGCCTAAGTTTGAGAAGTTCAACATATGGCCTTACCAATTTTGCAAATATATCCTGCTCAAGCAAACTCCACTTATTTTACCTCCTTCCTGAACTGTGCATTCTTTAGCTGTTTTATCAATTCTATAGTGTCACTGGGCTCCTAATTGGATATACTGTGTTATTTTTCAAATGTATTTCTTCTGAAAAATCAGGCTGCACATTTTTTATTAGACTTTTCCCTCTGTTTGTTCCATATTTTAACTCTGAAGCAGAACACAAATACAAAATAATCCTCAATCTTCAGATAATTTGAGGCAAAACTAGCAACATTTATTTCCATGTGTATAAATATTTTCTGACACATCTGTGTACAAAATGTGTGTTTTCTACATTTTTTTTTCTAAAATAAATATGTAACCTATTTTTTTTCTGGACCTTTTCAGTACTCTGAAGGCTCTTACCTGGTTGGTAGACAGAGGGCTTTATGCTGGCAGTAGTAACAACTCTCATTTTTGAAGCAGCAGAAGGAGCAGGACTTTCACTGTAGCTTCCAGAAACTGGCATTGGTGTATATGACTGGGTTGTGTTTCTAAAAGCAAAATGTAGGTGTGAACAACTTTATAAACAGCAGAAGTTACTGATCATGAAGTAACAGATCTGGCAGCGTCCAGAGCACCCCAAGAGGAACTGTCTGTGAGAACTACAGAGAGAATGCTGTGAGATTCATCACTCTTTATCATTGCTAAGGAAGGCTTGGACAACTCTTTGGAAAGAAAAATAAGTCAAATAAGGATTTTCAGTAAAGGCAAGTTTGCTGTTGTTGTCACAGAAAATAACTTGCTGAGGGAATATGACTAATTTGAAACTCTCAGTTTAACAAGGGATGAGACTTCAGAAAGCTGTATACAAAGTTTCTGTTTTCTGTTCCTCTGCAAACAAAAATGCCTGATCTTGTCTAAGATAAATCAATGAGGGATATCTGGACTTAAAAATATATTTACTCAGCACAATTACTACTACTACAAATGCTAATTAGTGTTTATATACTGTTATACTCTTTCCAAAAATATTGTAGTGACCTTTAAAAGTTTTTCTGAAACTAACTTTTTTCCCTGTTTAGGCTGAACCCAAAATTTACATTAATTTTCTTGATGTTCAGATTCACCCTACAGAAAAAACGTATGATATGCAATATCATTTGCTCAGGATTTGCTCAGGATTCCAAAGTAAGAAACAGTTTTTCTCTCTTTTATGGCTTCGATGGCGATTCTTAGTTTGATTACAGTAACCCATTAAAAATATGCCTCTTCTATCTGCCAGTTACTTGGGATGGTTCTGTTTGTAGTGCCTGGGCTTCACAGACTGCTAAAAGAGCATCGCAATCAAAGCAAGAGAGAATAAAGAAGTACAAGGAAGGGAAGCAACAGATAATGAGATGTGTGCAGTAAGAAAAATTATTCACTACAGAACACCGTTCTTACTCACTCTGGAAACATATCTCTGCTTTCTTTTCCCCTTCAGTTTCACTCTCCCTATGAACCAGATCCCTATCTATTTGTGCTGACAGTTTAGGAGTTATTTCCATAGTGGGTTTGTCTACAGGAAAACATTTGTCAGCGTATGGAAAGAAGCATCCAGCTTTGCCAGACTATTGGTCCATCTTGACTTCACTTTAACAGTGGAAACAGATGCCATATGGAGAAAACACTTTATAATCTTACATGACAAACCCAGCAGATTTCTTCCAGTACAGGTAAGAAACATTCTGAGAAATGGAAACTTTCAATTTTTAATTTTGAACAAAACAAACCTGTCCTCACAATGTAGCTTTTTGCTGCTCTGACAGTGTTTCTACTATAGCTCTAGTTTGCACAGCATTGCTGCTTCAGGCTAATTTATTTTGTCTACTTAGCAAGACCTAGAAACTTAGCTATTGCTACAATGGCTATAGCTAATGATTTCTGTACCTCGTCTAGGGCTTAGGGCCGGATTTGGGTCCACTATACCATGAGTGAACAGGACTCTCCAAGATAAACCATTTTAGTGGCTTTGTGTTCACTGTAAATAATGTTGCGAACCGTGCTGTGATTCTGTAACTGCCAAAGCTGTTCTAAGCACTGTAAAACTTTCTGTTTTCCATTCCTACCATCTATTTCCTGATGACACCTCCTGTGTGGTGCCTAAGGAGGCCCTGTGCTTGGGGTCACTGGGCAGAGGCCATTGCTCCTGCCATAGCACAGGGACATGGACACTGTGGGCACACGGGCTTCACCCACAGCTTTCAAAATGCCATCAGCTAAACACACCATCTAAAGACTTGTCCTTGTTTTAAAATCTACTATTCAGGGTAAACTAGACAGCTCAATCCCCAATATTTACATTGTGGGTTAAAAGATTTTAAAATGACGTGTTGTACAGCCTTAATCTGAAAATGTCATCCAGTCAAGAAAGTCTGCTCCCAGGTGCACAGGTCTAATGGTTAGAAAGACTCATTTGAATCTCTCTTAATGCACAAAATAAATAAAGAAGTTCTGAACCAGATTAGTTATACTTAGACTGTCATGAAGAAAAATGGTTATTCAAAATTCAGGTGTTTCCCAAATGTAATAGCATAGTAAAACCATACCACAGATTTTCTTGTGTTCAGGGAAATTAAGCTGAAAAAAACCAAACAACAAACCTCCCACCCCTCCACCCGCATTCATAGTACCAAAATCATAGCAAAATTAAAAGAAATACTGAACCATTTTACATCTGTATGATGCATATTAAATAGAGTAAGGAAGATAAGAAGGCTTATCAAAGAGAAATAAATTGTTACACTACATCATTAAGGGTTTAGTGAAGTTAGAGATTTATCAGAATTTCTGCTGAAGAAAAGGAAATAGCATGTGATTAAAAGAACCGAAAAAAAAAAAAAAGAAACAAGAAAGAAAGAAGGAAATTAAGAAAGAATAAAAAGATGTCGTAAGGATCAAAGATGCTTTAATGGATCAAGAAGCACTGGCATCTCGAAAAGCAGTGAAAGCAACCTTATTGAATTTATCTGTAGCAGTCAATGGCATGTGACAGGCAGCAAATTAAATACCGGCTCTGAAAACAATTAGTTGTCAGAAAAAGAAAGAGTAAATATTTCTCAGGAGATCATTTTTATGTTAACGCTTCACTAGACGCCTACTAGTAGCAATACACGGGTTTGTTAAGTGCTTTTAAGGTAGAATAGCTGCACAAAACATTTTTATACCTCTGTTTTGACTGGTAGCTGATGGAAGTGGAAGAATGCCGGTTGAAACTAAAATGAGACAAAAGTGGTATTTGAAAAAAATATACACAAAAGATTGGGATATCGTGCCCTACCATGAATTTCCTATGAATAAGAACTGCTCTTAAGTGCTAAAGTAAACAACACATACATATTTATAATCATATAAGGTGAGTATTACATTACATTTTGTTTTCTTATTTAAGCTGGGAATCACAGTGAAACCTGAAGAGTGATAACATAAGTCAATGAGCTGAGTATATTATTCCATAAGTCACTCTCATCTGATTTTGTTATTTGATTGTAGAACTCCAGTTATTTTTATTAGCACAAAAAAATAAATACAACAGATTTTTCTCAGTGTCATAAGTTTAAATTGCATCAAATCTGAAGAGGAAACCTTGAATGAGCCAAAGGCCAAAGATCAGGGAAGTGCCCCAGCTTACGAGGCAGCTCAGAGAAGCCCACAGAAAGGACAGGCTGGTGTAGTTGAAGCAAAAACATCAACCCATCATGTTCAACTTTTGCCTTGCAGGACCCTTCTACTGCTACAGAGTCTTAGGTAAACAGGTAGATTTTTTTTTTTTCTTGGGGAAACAGCATAATTTCCGAAATGAGTCATTCATGCAAATGAAGGAAGTACTTGAAAGCCTGCACAATGTATGATCTGAGAAACAAGAAGATTCAGAATGAACAGAGCTCCTGTCTGCCAGGCAGTGCAGGGCTACATGGCATCAATCCCACCCCACAGCAGCACATTTCCCAGGATTACCAGGAGTCTGCCTTATGCCAGTTATTTTCCTAACTTCTGGAGAAGAGTTTTTCTTCCCTTTACCATGTGCTTGGACACAGTGCTTGGATTAAAATCTCAGGATCAAAAGCTACACTTGACTTTCAGAGCCATAATTGCAACTCTTCCCATTGTTTCTCCCGGTTCTGTATTCCCAGAGTGCTGTCTCATGGTGTGCCCTGCTTTAACCCTCTGGATGGAACAACCCATCCCTAAAGAGCATCAAGCTAATTTAAAACTCTTCTGCTATGCTTGCTTCTTTTAAGTGAGATTGTAAGTGGAACAGACAACAGTAAGTCAGATTTCACTGCAGATGTAGAAGAGTAACACAGTCTGTTAAAGATTAGTGATTTACTTCAAACACTCCTCCTTAGGAACATTATAAAGATTTTACTCATGTTAAGTGTTATGCAGATGCTCACAAAACCCGAGTCACTATAGAACTGGATCTATCAAAGTTTAAAATCACATTTAAATAGTTAAGGATATCAATCAAGAAATCCTGCTGTGTTTTCTTGGTGGATCTTTTCAAAGCATCTAAAAGGAAAAAGAAAACCCAAACACTGGAATAATGGTGGTAAAATCTCAGCCTCACCTACCCAAGAATATCCCCATCCTGTAAAAGAGCGTTGTAACTAAGGTCATCCATATTTTATTTTCAAATAAAATTATATTAAATGCTCAATACTCCTCTGGTATATGTCAAACTGAAACTGGATTTTTTAAGTCTGTATTTTGGCATGCTAAAGCATTGCCTGATTTCTAAATGAAAACTACCAGATGCTCAAAAATTTGAATTATAAATTAATTTAGAAGCCAGTTTTTGTCCCTTACATTTGAATACACTAGCTATAATACACAACAGTTTTTAAAATCAACATGGAAACAGTGCACCAACATAAAGACCCTATTCGAGCTGCAAGACAGACATCCAAAACCAACCAACCAAACTGAGTTTGCTTCTTGTACTTGATTATCAGGGAACCAAATTTTTACAGGTGCTACAAGTCTCTGATTTGCCCTTATGTCCCAAGACCTGCTGAAGCCAAGACAGTAACATTTGCCTGTTGGTAACAGCCGGAAGCTGATGACAGCATCACACTTGTGCCATCCATTGACAAAGCAGCAGTGTATAAAGTTGATATGCTGTAGATCTTTCATACGTGACCAAAATAATTACCAGGTGCAGCAAGAGGTTTTAGGAGTCTGATTCAAGCATTGCTTTCTGAAACGGACAGCTGTTTTTCACAGATTCACAGAATCTTTGAGGTTGGAAAAGGCCTCAGGAAGAATCTGATCTAACCTGCTGAAAGCAAGGCCAGCTCTGAGGTCAGACCAGGTTGCTCCATGTCTTGAAAATCTTCAAGGATGGAGACACAGCCTCCCCACACAAGCTACTTCCTTTCGAAGGGGCAGGAAAAGCAGCAATGGTCCATGCCAATCTAATTTACTTTCAATTCAAATGTCTCAATATCTCAAGGTCATATTTTATCCTCATTACTCATTAAAATTTTGTTTCACACTGATTACTTCCATATTGGTACATAACTACAAATGAATTTACATGGTCTCAAGGCCTCACGCTGCTTCCCTCCTCCCATTAAATGGATATGAAATTTAAGGGAAATGGAAAAAAGCTCAATCAAAAAATAGTATTACATTAGCTCTAAGACAGACATGCAAGTAAGTGTCAGCAAGTACTGGCTATCTTATACTAATTTATTAGCTGTTTGTATGTAAATTATGCATAATTGTTACTTAGCTCGTCCCTGCCCATGGAACTAGATGATCTTTTAGATCCCTCCCAGCCCAATCCATTCTATGATTCCATGATTTCCAAGTCAGGAATGAAAACACAGCTCTTAGGAAAGATCTAGATGGGTCCTAAGATGTAGACTGGTGAAACAAGAATAGATGTGGTCAGAGTAGTCACCAAAGCTTCCATTTAATTTCATCTTCTGACTGATGGAGACATTTCAATCTTCAGCTGAGAGAAACCCTAAAATCAAGTCTTTTCTGTAGCTCAGGAGAAATAATAGGTTTTGCATGCCAGTATTTAATCAAGCTCAAGTATGCACGGTTATTATTGCTCAAAAAGCAAGGAACCTTACCTGAGTACAAGAGGCTTCTTGAAACTAAAGTTACAACTGGTGTACCTCCACTCATCAGCAGTTAATTTTACTACTTACATTTTTTCAGCTCCACACCGGAATTACTTCCCCTATGTAATTCCCTTGGCTGTGAACAGACATGTTTACATCCTAAAAGTGAAAACTCTTCTGATGTTTTGTTCTGTAGCTATTTCATTTTTGCCTTGGTTTCAGTGATGTGAAGCCAGCCAAACTGCTATTACCTGTGCCAAGCACTTAACTGTTCTGTGATTCTCTTGAGAAAGACCATTATACTTCTTGGTGTGAAGCCTTCAAAGTTGTGCACTTTGTCAATTTCAAACATCACCTTTGGGTGATTCCTAACCATCTTTTTATATAAAGGTAAGACACACATAGATAATTACAATCTCAAATGTATTGCTGATTCAGTTTTTCATTATTTCTGAAGACTGTGTTCAAATGAGTCTTAAAATCTACTGCTTTTTCCCCTGTTAGTTGCCAAAGTGTTATGGAAGCAGTGAAAAGGCTTGGAAGTGAGGCAGTACAGCAGTTTTCTCTCTTTCTAGTGATAGAAGATGCCTGTGATCCTGTGTTTTCACCAAGAAAAAAAAAAGGTCCATCATTCTCACCCAGTGTCTCTAGACAAATATTTTCATTTCAGGATGGCAAAAGCAGCACAAACCAACCAAGTGAAATACCTCTGTTCCAAGAGGACCTTGTGGTCACATATCCTACATCTAAAACTTGGTTGTTTCCTAGCTGGGTTGTCATGTGGAAGATAAGGAAGGGGCTATTCCTTTAAACATGTTGTGCTTTTTCTCTGCCAAGTCAATCCCTTCAGAAACTGAAAACCTCCTATCAGAGAGCATAATACAAAATCAAAACAAATCAGGTTAAAAGAAGAGAGCTTTACAGATATACCTAGACTGAGATGAGATAGCAGATGAAATAGTGGAAGCTGCTAATGACATGTTCTTGGGCCCATGGAAAGGCTCAGGCTGGGAAAGAGAGCTGGGGGCTGCAAGAACTCTGCAGAAGACACATAAAAGCATGAAAGCATGAACAAAATGATTTTACAGGGACACAAATCACGACATCAGAACCAGGCTCTGTCAGGATTCAGATACAGGAAGACTGCTGCATAGTTACCAGGAACAGGTTTTCTGTAGCAAACATCTGCACACTTACAGAATAGCACAACCAAGCACATTCCTACAGAACACAAGACAAAATGCACACATTATGGAAAAATTTTAAAAACAGACTCTATCAACAACTAAGAAAGACAATATTACAGGACAGGACTTTTGTCAATGATACGTGCGTTTATCTGAAAGATCTGAAGATGTTTGAGTCTAAATACAAGATAAAAATTTTACTATACAAGCAGTCCCAGACAGAAGATTGTCCTATCTAAAACAAAAGTCATTGGAATGATTAGTTTAGTAGAGGCATGTTTTCGTTTCAAGCACATACTAAGTAATAAATTTCCTCCGTGCTACAGTTCCAACTGAGGGATAAAAATTACTTAAACCTTATCATTATTTCACGGGAAAGTGCCTCACAGGCCATTTCTGAATTAGAGCATAATACCTTATTCAAACCTCCTTTGCTGTCTGACTGATGGATTTTCTTGCACTGGAAAAATCCACTGCATTCTGGTAGGTCATGGTTAGGTAAAAACTGACTAAAGTGAGAAACTAATTGGTTGGTGTATATACATAATGCAAGTCAACTAGCAAAAATTAATCAAGAAGTAGAGCCAAGAGAACATTTCCAATTCCATTTATACATACCTAAAATATGATACCTCTGAGGTCTCAATTATTTAAAGTCATTTATATTACTGGAAGGGTGTTTTTCATTGGATTTTTAAAGCATGCTAAAATATACATATTTTCAGAATATTCATGAAGCAAAATCCAAAGATAAAAGAATATTATGTACCAAAAGAATTCACTCTTACTATCTCCAAAATTACTGTAATGCAAGTGACAGCTGTATAAATCCCACACATTTCCTCACAAGCTGTCTGACAGCTTTTAATATATAACTGTAACTCCCACTGTGTTACAAGTGTTAGGAACGCATCTCCTTGAAACTTACTTCAGCTCTAAGACTAATTCTCATTAGGAAAAGAAAGATTAGATAAATCTAATAGAAATTAATTGATTTAACTTACAGAGCAAGTCAATCATCAAGTGTCCACCATGTTTTACTGGTATCTGCTGTGATACACTGAGCTCAGTCATGTGAGTGAATGACATTTTCTAATTTTCCATTTCTTGTCCTACTGCAGAAACACTAGTAAAAGAATATTCATTCACTGCAACTATTATGAAGAGTTGTTTTGATTTTATTACAAGTGGTGTAAAAACATTTCTAATTTTAAGCCTAGACTAGCTTTCTGAAAATGAAGTTACATTTTTAGGGCAGTTTTATTTTGCAAAATCTATGCAAACGTGAACATACCACAAAAAAAAAAAAACACAAAAAAAAAAAAAAAAAAAAAAAAAAAAAAAACCAAAAAAACACAAAAAAAAAAAAACCTCCCCAAAATACATAAAAGCCTATAAACCATGTTACAGCTTTTCATACTCCATTCTTAAGTTAAGAATGTGTATGCAGCATTTCCAAAGCCAGAGGGGTATAAAGCAATGGAGCATTACCTTTGGAAGGAGGAGGAGAAAGACTCTTGCACTACTGAGGTGCTGGCTGGTGCTGTCATCGGGCTGGCTGTGTTTGGAGCAGCAGTAGCAGGCTGAGGTGCTGAAGCGTGTGGTGCAGGAGCAGCAGAACTGGGAGCCACCGGGGCATGCTCAACAGCGGTACTAATTAGAGTTCAATTAAATAAAACAAGAAGCATCTTAAGAAGGCACGCATTTACATGGAGAGCATAAAACCTACTATGTTTGAACCTGCAGCTGCAAACATAGTAGAAGGCTGGGTTACTGAGGGAAAAGCACAATTATGCAAAGAAAAAAAAAGACATTTGTTCAGCCTTTTCCATTGTGCAGTTCAGATTGCAGTCCAGTGTTGGTCCTGCTTGACTGAAATTTACCCCAGGTGTTAAACAGCACTTCGGTCCTGCTCCCACTGATGCCAGCAGTAGGAAATGTGGCACCCAGGACTGGAATGGCTGTGAAGAGCCTGTCACAAAGTCTCTGAGCATGGATAAATTTCATCAAATATATTGAAATGAATGGTAATAATCTAGTCTTGTATCCCATGGCCATTTAAGTAACCTACTGAACTACTGATGTCTTCCACCACCTCCCTCAGATTTGAGAAGAATTACTCATCTCTTACAGACAGACAAATGGGGCAAAGTTAGCAGGTTTTGTTCAATCAGGGCATCACTGTACATAGTTGTCTTGTCCATGAGCAGTGGCCTAGAAACATAATGGATATAAGTCTACTTCTTTAGACCTATGTCATAAGTATATTGTCACATCTCTGTGTTCTTACAAATTACTCCTATCAGGGTGATGGAATTCTGTGATTCTCTTGCTCAAGGTACAAAGAATGCCCAAAATACTGAGCACAGCAAGTATCAAGTAACAAAAGAAACCTTACACTTCCCCAGCTGTTTTTTCAACCGACCTTAGACATCCAACGTGCGCTCTCTCTCAGCTTTTTTCCTAAGCAGATTTACTATCCATTGTGCAAACTTTCTCTCTTGCAGCCATTCTATCTCATATTTTCTTTTGCTTCTCTCAGAAGTGCTGATTTGACACGTTATACTCCTCAGGACCTAGAACGAGTGCTTGGTACTTCTGAATTTGTGATACCCCTTGTTCTCCAAGGGACTGTCCTGTTTCCCCTGTCCTTCAACTCCTCTTACATAGTTCAATAGTCTAGATGATGGTGCCTTAATTTAGCTGAACATTTTGTTTGATTAGCTGGAACAGAAGCTGGTTGTTATACCCACAAACCTCAAAGTTGAATGCAGCCCACAACAAAAGCAGGAAATCAGTATTTTCTTCCTTACGGAGTTTCATCTACAATTATGTACATGACAAGTAAGTTCCTGAAAATTATCATCCAGTTTGCAATTCTGGGTTTCAAATCCTTACACCAAGTTTTGCAGAAGTTTTTCCATCACAATATGCATTTGAGAGTCAGATGAGTTCTTCCATGCTGATGTATTTTATGATGTAAATTGTTCCAATTAGCTAGCAGACTTATCAATTTCACAGCCTGTGTAGCAGAGTAGCTGTATATTTATCTATCACAGCTAATCTGGTACTGAATTCCAATTCTGTGAAATTTTCCCTCTGCTACAGTGGGTACCAGAATTACCCCACTAAAAGCTGTGGAGTCACAGTTTTCATCTTACATACTTACATATCTTTGATTTGGCAAACAGGAAAGGATTGAAACTATGCTGCACATAAAAAAGGAACTTAATGTATGTCTCAAAAACAAACACAAACTAAGATTTCACCAATTTTGTCTGTGAGCACTGATGTGAAAGGCAATTTGCTACAGATTTCAAAAGATTCAAGACTTCATACCTTGAAGACAACAGTGAACTTACTTAATTGTAATAATCACCAAAATATTAATCAAAACACATACTCCATGATTAAATATTGAAAAGAAAGTAAAAAAAACCCCAATCTGTATGTGTGGACATGGACCTGTGTGGAGACAGATTTGAATGGAACAAACCCATATAAATAAAATAAATGCAAATATACTGGAATACCTTCTAAATTTTAAAAGAAATACAAACAGATTTTATCTTGCACCGTGTTTATAGTATTTCTTCTTATGTGATTAAAATGTTAGAGGCTTTCTTACCTTCCTTCATGGTAGAATTTATTAATTATCAGAACAAGGAATTGGAGTAAATATAAGTGAAGTGGATATAATGATAAAAAGCAGAGTGGTTTGGTTACATAAATTATATGCAGTTGGTAACATTCTCAAAACAGTTTTACAGAAACATCTCAAGACTAACTTGACTAGTTTTAATTTAACAACTATAAATTTTAAATTATTTTATTTTTATAGTCAAATACAATAACCTGTTTTTTTTCCGCCTCCTTTCTAGATTTTCAGTCTGATTTTTCATTTTAGTTCTTCAAGTGCAGAAGAATTTTAAGAATTGATAAATGTGAGTGCTTTATAAAATAGATCACCTATTGCAAGAGCTTCATTATGACATTACAGAGAGCTTTTTGTTTGGTTGGTTGGTTTTTAAATACAATCATTTTGTAGACTTTAAATCTTTACAGTACTTTGTATTTTAAAAGAAATTGAAAAAATCAAACATCTTCATATTTGCTGTAACAAACATAAAAGTAAGTTAGGTGGATGAAAACAAACACACATCTCTCCTCTCATGAGAAGGAACACAGATCAGTAGAGGTTAAGAGGATAATTATGGTTAACAACCATAACGAGAACACTGCAACAAACGCACTCTAACATTTAAAATATAAGTGCAGATTATACTTTTTTCTCTCGGTAAAGTCCTAAGTTCTGAGACTTTCTGTTCAAATAACAGTGAGCGGATTATCAAAATAGTACTTGGTCTCCTTTATGTAATGCATGAAGGTTTTTAGGTTTCTAATCCTCCAACAGATCACTTGTAAAGAATCAAAAATATAGAGAACAAAAATTAAAATTGATATGAAAAAAGAATCTGTTACTGTAGCATTTGTAGGAAAAAAAGTGCTGGAGAAAGTGTTTAGAGAAAGCTGTAACGTGGAAGGATTTTACATTTGAATGTGGGAATGTTTGTGGAATCCACTGAAAATGCAGAAATATCAGCTGCTGTTTCTCTCCTGAAGATGCTTAATGACTGTTGTCTCTGTATTGTAGGTGTGATCCTTGTGAGAGCCACTGAAAATGTAACATCCACATGAACCAGAAGTTGCTGGAATTGGAAGAACTTAGCCATCTGCCTTTGAGGCAAGGGGCATTTCCATCTGAAGGAGTTAGAGGTTGTTATTACCAAACCATCGCAAAGCTCCAAACCGGGTCAGTTATGCAGTTACACGGCACAGTATACCTTTGGTTACCGGATGAAGCAAGGGGGGCTTTCTGGCCAAAACTGGCCTCCCCCTGGCCTGTACCCGCTCCAAGCCTCACAGACCCCTTGGAGGCCACTGGCTGAGCATTGGCAGTGTTGGCATCCCTGGTGGATGACTTAGGAGGATGCCAAATACTCGAGGTCACATACTGGGGCGCATGCGCGGTACCTGTAGGCCTGGGTAACAGAGATTACAAGGGCGTTTGTAAATGAGCCATTTCCTAGGCAACAGCAGGCGTTTCAGGAAGAGACAGAATTCCAGCCAGAGATGGAGCTGGAGATCATAATGACAATGCAGATAAAGTAATGACTAATCGTGATGGTTCATTGGTTAATTACTGCTTAAGACCAGGAAGGGCTTGACAAATTAAAAAAGGTACCTTGTGTTAAATCTGGAAACCATATTGCTATGAGTATCAAAATAAGCAGAGCTGTGATGGTAATGGAGGTGGAGAAAGGCTGTGGTATGACAGATCACACAAGATTAAGGCAACATAGTAGGAAAATAACACCAGTCATATATCAGAAATTGTTCTGGCAAAATAAAATAATAGTTAAACAAAAGGAGATTTCAGTGAAGCAGCTACATAGTCCTATAGATGGTTTTACACAAATGAAACTGCTGGTGAAATGCTAACATGTGTTGCTTGTTCTTTACAATTTAATTTATATTCAGGAACCAAATGGTTTGTTTCCTTCTTTTTTTTATAATTAATTTAAAAATAAAAATAAATTTTCCCAACTGTTCAAATGCCAGTTGCCATTGCTTGTGTCATTATTAACAAATAATGCTTGCACTCAGATATTAGCTCTACGCAACCTTCGTTCAATCATAAGCAGTCTTAAAAAACCCCAAAAAATAAAAAGTGGTTGCATATCACTGAGGCAGGAATCAATAAGACAGAGAAAAGCAGTGAAATAAAATTCTTTTCATGACAAACAAGTAAGAGGCCTTTCTTTGCTCCATGAAACAACTGGTCAGATTCACTTAAAAAATACCTGTGTATCAGTACTTGGGGGTTTAATAAATGAATGGATAGAAAACAACACATTTCTATACTTAACTGCAAAATGTTCTGAGATCCTTTGGGAGAAAACAACTTGACGTGAAAGAACTTACAGCGAGACTGTTTTGAACCTCATAAACCACGGAGGATCAATCAAGATCTGACATATAAATGTTCTTAAAAAGATATTCTTATTTAGGTTTTAAAATCATCTTGAACAGTCTAGACAAAGTTTAAAATGAAAATTGTTCTTAAAACTCTATCACAAACTGACGGTACTCCATTTCAAGAACATTTGATTAAAAACTTCTTATTTTTCAGGTTTATAAGTTCTGAGAAACAGAATCCCCACCTGTCCTACATCACAGTGCATTAGAAAGAAATGCCTAATGAACCCACTTAGCTGAAGCCCCTACTTTCATCATCTGCTCCAACAGTGTACAAATTTCATGTGTTTGAGGTAACAACAATATGGAGAAAGTGGAGATGCACTCTTAACAGGAGTAAATCAAACACAGCAAACATTACCTGTTTTCTGATGCTGCTGACACGTTTTCCTTGTCTCTGTGAAAGGAGGGGATACAGTATGAAATAAATGCAATTGCCAGTGGTGGCAAAAAAACCCCACCCAAAACAACCAGGGAAAAGAACAAGGATTGAGGAGAAATGTTTGGTTGCAAAAAGCGTCCTAGAGTGGTTGCTCCTAAATACAGTTGTGAGAAACCTCTTCAGCTTTCCAGGTGAAACCCACCAGATATACAAGTTTGCTCTATGCTTCTTATCAGTTGCAAACAACTTTGTTTCAATAATAAAGCAAAAGGAAAATTAACAGTTATAAATGAGACAGTGTATATGTGTATATAATTTCAGGAATAGTTTTGACTTTAATTAAAGTTCCCTTTTAAAAAAGAATTCAATAATATTCCAGCAGAACATACTTAGATGCCAAATCCAAGCAGTAAAAATAATCAGAGTTGGGCAGTCCCCACGGACCTGATATTTTGAAGTGATAAGCAGTTAAAAGGTTAACAAAGACTTACACAAAAAGGATTTCTTATGCCTGGCATCACTTAAAAATTCTCTGCCCTATCCAAATACCAGATTTTTCAACCTGAATTGGACTAGAAACAATTCCTTCACTGACACTTCCTTCAACTGGGAATCATTCCTTCGTTGAGGTGAGGATTAAGCCAGCCTCAGTTTCACTGATAGAGAACCGGGCTGTTATTCTGTAAACACACATACACACTTAAAAAATAACTGATCGGTTTAAATGCAAGCCATTGTTTATCTGTAAGAAGTTAAGTATTTTCATAAAGAATAGAATGCATTAGCCTTAAACACCTAAGTTTGAAATCCAGTTAGTTAAGTAATGGAGGTAGTCTCACTATTCAGCAATTTAATGGCTGATTGCATCCCTTCCTATTTAAGGAACTGTGTTGAAATTTCAACAGGTTTAAAGCTGAAATATACCAAATGAGAACACTTTCCTTAAGTGGGATGTGAAATTACAAACCACAAAGCAAATGCCCTCATTTACCCAACCTAACCTTCCTTCTGAAGTGTCATTTGAAAACAAAAAAGGAATACATGCACTTCTTTATGTGGATTTGCTGGGCTCCCATCATTAACTTACATTATGTTTGGAAGGCTATTCTTAATATTTTCCACATATTTATCAATAATGTGTTTACGTACTTACACAGTTACATACAGATGTACAGTCACATATTCATTCCTTAGCTCAGTTCCAATAAAGTTATAAAAACCAATCCAGTTTAGATCAGCAAAGGCTTGGGCATAGGTGTTCTCTACAAATTTTTAAAACCTCTAACTAAAATGTAACCCTAAAATACATGAATTGAAGCCAGATTTTGAAACCCAGAAGTTGACTTGAAATACCCCTCAGATATATCTAAGATGTTCCTGAGGTCGGTAGGGAAGAGCCTGCCTTGAACAGAAATGCCCCAATGAGGTCGATGGCTCACCACTCTGAAGCAATGAGAAACCAAACACTGTCTTTATGGTAACCAAGCTGTGAGTTCACTGCAACGCCAGCTATAGGAAAGCCAGGAGGAAACAAGGTGCAGGAGGATGGATTAGAGACTGTGCACGTGTGGGAAGTGTTAATTTACCAAGAGCCATAATCATGCAACAATGTTAAAGAATACAGTCAGGGCCTGGAAACAAAATACAGCATTGTTTATCTCCAGCGTTACCAAATGCTCTATGAGAAATTACAGCCAAGACCAGAAGGCAGGCAGTTGGGGTCAGGCTGAAGCAGTGCTAAGCCTCTGTTGATACAATTAATCTGATCCAAACTTTTCTGCTCCAATAGCTGTGGCTACACTGAACAAGGCAACAAAAAAAAGTCACTTGACTCAAAGTCACTTTGAAGTCGGGATTTCACAGGAGATTTTTCCCCAAGTGTACAATATTGGATAACGATGATGATGATGGCAGGGGAGTTGTGAAGGTTAAAAAGAGAGAAAGAAGTATAGTAAAAATACTTCCACAGAATAAAACAAAGGAAAAGGCAGAGAGTAAAGGGGAAAATGAGTTCAAAGGCACATAACACTTCTTCATGGTTTTGCTTCCAGGAACTATTTCTCTTCCCAGTCAATAGGAGTAATTCCCATTTGGCCACCAAGAAGAAAGGCTCAAGATCAGATGTGCCTCTGACTGGCAATACTTGCATTTTGAGGAACAGACTATTGGATTTCTGACCTTTACAATCAAAACATTTTTTGCTAACTAAATGCAGAAATAACTTTACTTTTGAGCCAAATACATCCCTCGGGCAGGCTGAGTAAAGTCAATACCTTTATAACATGAAAGAATTTGGCTCAGAATCTTATGAGCTGTTTGTATCTCTATCTACACAGGCTGCTGAAATAACTGATAGTAGTGGATAATAGTTTTGAGCTATCTGGGAGAGATTTAAAATTATTGTGTGGGATTTTTTTTGTCTGCAGTTGTTTTTAGTCCCTACTGAAATGGCTTTTTAGATAGAAGGGCCTCAGTCAATGACTGTTCTGAGAGAACGGAGCAACTCCCACAGATTTCATTAAATGTTGGACCTATATTTCAAACAAGACCTATTTATGCAGTATACTGTCTTCCCAATCCCACAGTATATTATACAGTGGAAATTATGAAATGTTTTCTTCTCATAAAACATGCTACATGATATGGTGCTAAAGGCAGAGCAAAATTATAGAATCTTTCCCTCCCACACACCAACAAGAATTACAATAGTTTGAGTAACAGAAGGTGAAATTCATTTGCAAGCCAAGCTCGTGTGTGCTATTGGATCCTAAAAATAGCCTGGAGAATCTTCAGAGAGTTTCCAGTAAATGACTATGTTAAATCTGAACTGTATGTACTGGACATTGGAATACTTTCCCACCCTACTTTACTTTTGGGAACCAGATGTAAAAGATTCCCAAACATGTACATGTAGCAGACAGGCTGAAATGTGGAGGTTGTGTACCTTCCATCTACCCTCGCCTTAGACAGTAATGGATCCAGACTCTCTCTCTTGAAAAGCTCTGCTCTATTCCACTAAAATGTGGAGACAGAATCATATGATGTGTAATGAAGAGCTGGTGACATAAGAAACATGATGTGTCCCAAGGGACCACATGGTCCTTCAACTACTCTTTCAGTACTGAAGCAAAAAGTGAACATTCTAATTGAGTTTTTTCTCTATACTCTCATGGAGCAAGACTATTTTTCTAGTTTTACAAATGAGAGACTAAAATTTAATAGATTTGTTCATGATCTAAAAGAAAGTCCACAGCAGTGCAAAGAACTGAAATAAACTCTACCGAACCCCAGATGAGTATTTAAAATATCAGCATACCCTCTTTAATGAGATATTATAGATTTTAAAATAAATATATCTATTCAGTTTATCAGTATTTTACTATATTGAGAATCCAACAGTCTTCTACTGAGTCTGACAGATACACAATAGTCTTTTTTCAAAGGGGAAATAGACCTACACATTATTAGGGTCTATATTTATTGAAATTAAAAATTCTGGTTTTCTAGTAGTATAGTGTGGATTTACAGGACTAATCAGACTTACGATAGCTTTCGTCCTAACATGTACTTATATTTATATATGCATATTTGCCTACAAATAAAATTTCCGTTTAAGAAGTAGAACTTAGAAAGTAATTTTAAGGAAATTCTTATAGGGTGTCTGGGAGTAAATTTGTGTGAAAGCTATTCTGTAATTGCCTTCCAAACTTTTTTTGTCTCAAAGGCATGAGACACTGACACTGTTGGAAACTGGACACTGAGCTAGAGTAGTTGCTGTTCTGATCCAATGAGGCTATTTCTACCTTTCTGTATTTGCAGCTGAGAATTTTTCCATAGTCAGATGACTCTAAGACTGTTGAGGTTGCTTGCCTTTTATTCCCCCCATGCTATATTTCTGTTATTTTAACAAAGACACCAGAAGACAAACAAAGAAATGACAGGCAGTTAACTGGAGAGGACAGAAGATGACTATCATGCTAGTTTAGTTAACACTTCAGCTTGGGATCACAAAAAGGGGTAGAAGAGCTAGTCTCTCTTTTTCAGCCACTGTAGTTAAGAATGTGAGCAGCCCACGCCAAAACAACTGCAATATATCCTACTATGTCTGCTTTCCAAAACAGGGAAATACTTTTCTGACAGAGGGTATCCTGGTTTGTGCAGACCGTGCCACAGAACAGGAAAAGCATTATCATAGATTTGGTGGAAAACAACCAGCAACTCATTCTCAACACGTAGTGTGGAACTCAAAGCAGCTCACTAAAATCCAAGCCAATCCCTCCTATGAATGCATTTTAGTAGCGTCTCCAGGGTTGCTGTTAAATTTAACAGTCACAGAATAAATGCAGCTGGACATACAGCAGCATCAGTGCTGGGGAAGGGTAAGGTAACTCCTGCCCAAGGTTTACATCGTGATATTTGGTATATGAACTCCAATCTTAAATTTTGTCTTATTGCTAAATACATCACTTTAATAAGAACAAAGACTGCAAAATTCTGAGCATGTGTAGCAATTGGAGCTGGGATTTAATTCAGATAATTATTCCCTATCTCAGCCTTAAGTGTGCAATTAGATTTAACTGAATGATTCCCTGTAGCTTTCTATAGCCCCACTGTAAAGTGCAAGGATCTGGCACCAGGCACCTGAGCACAGGATCCAAACTCTCAGTCTGTGCTCGTGACCACTACAGACAAAATCAATGCACAACAAGTTGGGGTTTTGTATGCCAGGAAACGATTCCCCTCTCACTGAAGTGCTCTTTCTCATCGTGACTTCACTTTACTCCAGGGAAGCTGAGAAAAGAACAAGAACTCAGAGGTTTGACTTTCAGGGGGTAGATTTTTCAGACCTACTTTTCATTTGTGCACATTGATGATAAGAAAATACATACTTCCTCTACATGGCATTAAGCTCAGCTTGAAGCTGCCCCTGAAACCCAGCAATGCGTCTGTGCTGTTCAGTTCCTGAATCAAATAACTAAGTGGTATGAATTAGAACTGTTGTCATTCTTTCAGAATGTGGATTAAATTTTATTTCAATGCTCTCTTAAGGATTTTCTTACCTTCCCTCTCTCTCATTTGTAATCATATAACATTCTGGGTCGGCTACAACAAATGCTTACATGGAAATGAACTATTAGGAAGTTATTAGTATTTAGGGTAATTTTGCTGACATTAATGCAATTTAGAAGCAGAATAAAAGGAAGCAGTGCCAGTGCTGTGCTCCAGCTCACCCTAAGCAAAGCTGTGACCCAGGCTGATGATCCACAGACCCCAAATGAGTGCCTCTGAGTTACAATGCTTGTTGGAAAACCTGCTGCATATTAGAACTGCTTTCCCCTCGTTGGACTGAAGGGAATGCCAGGGAGCGGTCAGAGAGAAAGGCAGCACTGGTGTCTTGGTTAGCCACCTGCATCAGCTGAAGGATGCACATGAAAATTTTAAAGGTTGCACAGTAGAAATGAAAGTTAATGTTCATTTCTGATCATGCAAAAGTTATGTGGTGGAGAGGAACGTGCAGGAGACTGAGGTGGTAGAGATAAGATGCTACATACAGGTCAGTACACCCCCACCCAAAGTTTAATTTCAGCTTTAACAGGCTCTGATAGCTTATGCATTACTTTCTCTATGAAATATTTTGAGAAAAGTTTAATGGTATTTTCTAATTGCATTTGGAGGCTTCACTCTTTCGATTTTAAGTGGGTACATTCAAGTGGATACATTGTACCTTACAGTCACCATCTTTGACCAATTTATTCTACAGGGAACTGACTTGGAAACAAGGGATTTATGACATCTAAATAATTTTTTCCCATAGAACTTCCAGGAGTATTTTGGAGAAGACTATATATTTGATCAATTTTCTCTTCTGATTTTACTCAGAATTCCATAGACAATTGAGTTGTTTCACTATGCCTACACTTTTGTCACTCTTCAGGTGTTAAAAGGTAAGCAGGGATTAGAAGATATTAAATTGATGTGCTTATTATTCTTTATTATGTTCCTTAAGTGCAAAATCTACTAGAGAAGTCTGCGGTATTTCATATCCTGTTGTGGAAAGATAGGGTTTGTCTTTCAAAAATAGCAGTTTCGGTAATCTGAGCAGCAGATAGGAGGTTTTTGGCAACTGGGCAGGTCAGAAGTGTTAATCATTGGAACCAGGCAAGGAAGGAAATCAGGATGCCTTAGCCTGTCTTGGTGGTGTCAGATGGCTTTGATTAGCAGCCACAGAACAAGGATGTTATTGTGCTTGAGAGCAAGTTTTAGTAAATTAATTTTCATGTAGACTGCAGAAAGCTGTCGACTGGAGGCAAACTGATTAAAGAAAGTAATTATCTGTAATACCATGCACCATACCAAAATTCTGGCTTTTTTAACTTCGCAAACTCAAATTTGTGTAAGGATCCATATAAGTTTCTGATACATATAATGGGAGTCCCAGTCACTGAAGCTCATGGTAGACACTGCTTAAAGAAGCCACAAAATCAACTTAGCTCCTGTGGGAACCCAAGTGCACAAGAGAAAAATTGGTGTCACCTCTTCTGCCCCTGAGGAATGCTTTAGAAAGCTCAGTGATGTGCAAGAGTTGGACTTTTCAAAAGTGACAAAGTAGCCCCAAAAATACTTGTTCCTTGCTACGGAAGATACACTCCACCCAGTTGTGCATAATGAGAGAGAAACTGCAATGAAGTGACCTCTGTATTACTTAGCAAAAACGTACTGTCCTTCCTGTGCAGGCAGGCATGAAGAGAGGGAGGCAAGAGAAGGAGAACCTTTCTCCTTTTGTTGTTTTGTCATGCATAAAAGGAAGAGAGGTCAAGTTGTCACACCCGATCTCCTAAAGCCACACTGCAGCCACGTCCCATCAGCACACGCTGCATGCAGTCTGCTGCAAACTGAGCACTGCAGGAGGTCAGGGGGGCTGTTTGAGCAGAAGGCAGGGCAGCAGGATTCAGGAAATGGGTTAGTTTAGATCACACAGCCTTGTACCACAGCAGAAAAGGAGCATGTCCCTGTGCCATAACCAGACAAGCAGATTTACCTGGAAGGCCTTTTGGTTTTGATTTCCTACTGGCATCAGCTTTGCTGTGTCTTCATTAAATGCTTATAACACTATGCTTGACTGGCAATACTGGGAAGGGCAGGGAGTGCATATCACTATCCACATCCTGTGCTTTACTTTATTTTTGGCATGGAGGTTATCTAGAAGACAGCATTGTCACCAACCATTGTCCTCTGCTCAGCAGAGCAGTCACAGGTCAAAATATATTCAGCATGGGACAGGTACACCTGTCCATCATCAGTGCTGCTTTAAAGAATTACATGACTCATCGAGTCTTCAATCAGGAACCTATTTTAAGCCTCACTGCCATTAATTGTGGCTGATTTTCCTGCGTGAAACAGCAGACTTCTGCAAGTGCTCAGGAAACACTGCAAGATGGGGATGGTCACTCAGAAGCCACATACAGTGAGATAAGCCTGGACATACTAAAATATAATAGGCCAGACTTGCCCTTTTGCTAGAACAAAGCCACTCTTTTTTTCAAAGCTTTAATGCTTTTTCATCAGGCCCAAGTTTGTTACTGTCACTAGCAGTGATATGCAGTGGAGTGAAAAACCCAGGTCAATTTCTCTACCTCACAGACAAAGTCTGCCTACTCCTCAGGAAGCAAAAACAAGGCCTCTTCAGAACTATACAAAAAAAATCCATAACATTCATTTTCTGGACTTGAAGACTGCCATGACAACATAATGAAAGATTTTTGAGGAGCAAGAGTTGAGGAATTACTAGTCTAAATATAAAAAAGAAATGACATAGAAATACTTGACTGGCAGTTTTAGTACAAAAAGTCTATCACTTGTGAGATTTTTTTAAAAGGGACTGGTCAAAGCAGTTGAAATATGTTGTAGTAAAAGTCTTGCTGTAAGGATTAATGAAGGCACCTTCACAAAAGGTCTTTAACATTGTACAAGTTCTAAAAGCTACCAGATATTCAAGATTTTTTCCTATTGCTTTTTTTTTCCCCTGTAACTGCATAAAGAATGGACATTCCACAAGCTTGGAGAGTGTTAGATTCCATTTTGTATCCTACAGAAAAAAGGATTAAAACTGTTGCCCTATATTATTACATGGTTTATATGCACTGAATTGATATCATTAAAACCACTGAAGCAGAGCTAAGGGGAAGGGATTCCTTAATTACATCTCCATTAATTTCATATCTGATAAAATTATTATTAGAAAATATCTTTCAAAATAACATTAAGTGTAAACATTGAGATATAATCTAGACATTTTCATTCTAACACACGCACTAGGACTCTTGGAAACAAATAGTATCTGTATTATATTCATAAAACATTAAGGATACACAATTGTTATTACAGTGAAGAGACTGTATTACTACTTATAAAAACATCTAATCTGGTTGAAAATTAGAACTGGAAGATTTTTTAAATTAGGTACATTTTATGTTTATGAAAAATATCTTAATTGTCTGTTGATATTTTAAGTTCTATCAAAATTTCCCACACATAAATAAAATCCACCACCACTTTGGTTCACCAAAGGTTACTCCTGGCAACAACCAGTAAGAGTTAAAATGTTGCCCTTATTTCATGCCGTGATGCTGATTTACCATAGGTACCAATAAGATGGTGTGATCAGAATCTGCTTGTGTTCCCATAAGGAAAATATAAATGCATGTTGTGAATTAAGTAGCATGTCCTGAAGTGCTCTGGTATTTAGTGAAGAAAAGTGAAATGCATTTTAAAAGGAATTAGTGCTTATGTACTCTTAAGTAATACTGAAGAATTGTTTTTTTTATATATATATATATGATAACCCTTTAAACACTTCAGTATTTGGCTGATTCATGCAAAATTCTCCATGAACAGTAGCTTTTCCTTATTTCTATAACACAGAAAAAATGGGAGTTTGAATGAACTTGGTTCTTTTATGGTCTGCTGAGACAAATCTGGAAGCAGCAAAAAGCGTAATAGTCTCAATCTTATCTCATGCACTAATCCCTTTGATTGGAATTACTGCTAATGGACAAAGGTACCTAACTCAACCACTTTGTCAGGTTTATTCCAACTCAGACAACTTAAAGGTCAATAATAATTATAGCTAATAATGGAAAGCTTTTTGACCAAATTTTGTATTTGGGAAAGAAAAGTTCTCCTTCCTTCAATAATCAGTTGAAGCAGTTATTGTTTTAAAACAGAATAAAGTACTGTGTAAAACAGGCACGTAATTATTTTAGTTTTAAAACCTTTTATTTCAGATAAAGCATGCTGCTATATACAGAAAAAAATGTGAGTCAAAGCAAGAGCAATACAGAATGGGCAACATATTCCTTAAAACTTACAAGATGCTTTTAAAAGCTTCAGTGCACCAGCAGTATGATATACTCTTCTCACTCCTAAATCACCTCTAGCAAAATGTCATTTCCTTGCAGATCCTGAGCAACCCCAGCTATCTCTCTTTTATATAATGATAAATTAAAGTTTCCAACACAGAACTTACAGTGATAGTTTCAGCAAATTACTTCTGCCAGTATAATATATTGAAATATAACTTCATATTGCTAATATCTTATTTCAAACAGCATCATTCAACTATGCAAACTAAGTGTGTTTTACATTTAGCAAAGTCTAGGCCAACCGGTTTTCCTTTTCAACTTTCTTTCTCCTACTTCATTATCTTTACAACAGTAAAACTCAGTGAGTCTCATTCTTTTTCCTCCTAAAGAAATACTGTCAATAACTTCCCTCTCATTTTCTTCTAGAATTAAAGTCAAGAGACTACAATAGTGATGTTTTGCTGTGTACTGAAGTTTGAGATAGCAAAGGAAAAAAAAGCTAAACTACTTTACTGTGAAGAACATAACCTGGGTTGTACCATGATTTCACTTTTGGTGACAGTGAACGACTAACAGCAGAAACCCACTGCCTAGCAGTACATCTTTGCACGAGGGGCACGCTCCGGCTCTAACTCAGGCCAGCAGTTAATGTGTTACTGTGACTCCCTGGTGTTTGCCCCCTGACTGGGGGCGTTTAGCTTTTAACGTTAAGGAGCTGCGCGGACAGGCCGTGATGCCAGTTGCGCAATTTGGCAAAGCGTGGGCTGTTACGTTCCGTTTCAAACCTCTCCCTGTGGCATGAGGAAAGAGAGAGACAGAGACAGAGAGAGACACACATACAGAGAAGAAAGAAAGGAGGGAGAAAGAAAGGGGTTAGGGACCATGGCTACCACTCCCCTGCCGTACAACTAGGGCAATGGCAATTTATTTGGATTTTTTCCTCAGCTTTCAAATCAGCACAGTGAAGGCTGGGTGATTTTTCGGACCATTTGTGAAAGGTTTTGCAGTTGTTCATTTCTGAGAAGTAACTTGATATAACTTCTTATTCTTTGACTTGTGCTTGGTATTACAGGGCTGCTTTTGCTAGAAATGCAGTGTAATTCCATTGTTTTCCTCCCAGCAGTTTCTCTTGGCTTTTCCCTCCCTCTCACACAACTGAGGTGTCAGTGAAAGTTAACTCACACAAGTGCAAAATGAATGCAAATATTTTTCATTCTGTAACACCTAGGTCAGCCCATATATGACCTGCTGTCCTTCCTGCAAGGACCACCAACCCCAGGTTTCAGCAGTACTTTTCCATAGCTTCCTCAGAATAAATGAGTATTAGTGCTGACATTTGCATAGATATTTCTGGCCATTTGTGTCACAAAGCAGAACAACAAAAGCAGAGTCCTGTGAAGTATTGGCCACCTCCTGCCACCTCTGACCGTGGACTGGGGTGCTCGAGCTATGTTCAGCACCTCTCAGAATTTAATCTTTCCTAGACGCTCTATAGTTTAAATTCAGCTTTTGTATATAAAAAGGGGAAGAAGGAGTATGTGAGATGATAGCACAGTCAAGGAGAAGTATATCAAACAGAATGAAAAATAAAAGGTTCTCGTTATTTGCAAAACTTTTTGCAGTCATTGCAAACAAGGTCATTTTTTCCTCATTATTTACACACAAAACACAAGACAATTAATTGTGTTAATGCAGTGGAACTCGAGAGTGAAACCAGCCAAACAGAAAGGAGCAGACTGGGCTGGTTTTACTCCTCAGGCTGAGGAAAGCACAAAACAATAAACAGAGTAAATGCCAACAAATTCACTGATATTCCTAAAACTTTTGTTCTTAATAACACAGTGCCATGCAAGTAACAGTCCTAAAGCAGTCTTGATGTATGACTTCTCAAACTATTTTTTATGCTTTTAGGTAATTAAGAGATATAAAGTATTCTTAGCTGAAACTTCCTGATGGCATTTTTTTCCAGCTACACCAGAATATACTAGCTCCAGTGGGTCTGACATATAATTTAAGAACTCCCTTACTGCTTTCAAGATATTACCCCTCCATTCAAGGAAAAGGTATTCAGAAACATCTGTTTGGCTTTAAATGGATCCCATCTCTCCAGAAAATATTCCACAACAATCATCACACCAGCAATGAAAAGTTTTCATAGCAAGTTATACTCTTATGTGTGCCTTCAAAGTAGCAGTAGCATGAGCAAAGGACGGTCATGCAACACACTCATTAATACTAACTGAAAGGAACACTCTGCCACCTGAAAATTCCCAAGTTTATGGGTTTTGTTCAGAACATACGTCATGAAGGTGGAAGCAGCCATCTAAAAGTGACTATTTTTATGTAAAACAGTTCTGCCAAAAATAAGCTACATCGTTCCTCCCCCCACTCCCAAGTGTCTGGAAGAAATCCGATCTCCATTCCATGCAATTCCTGCTGGCTACACTGAGGAGCTGACACAAAGAGACACGAGAAAGCACCAGAGAGAGATCAATCACACCCTGCCTGAGGCCACAATGACGAGTGCCTGCACAGCTAGGGCCCTGCTGCCAAATCCCCAGTGGAGTTTGTCCAATGTTTGAGGTGGGTATCAAGCACCCAGATGGTGCCAGCACTGTCAGTGGAGTAGGAAGGAGACCCCATTCCATTCCTGGCACCAGAGCTCACATCAGTTGCACTGTCCTCGTGTAACGACCTCTATATGCTCCCTTACGCCTCTACTATCAATGCATACCTTAAACCCGTTCAGCTGTGCCTAAACATAACTAGAACTGTCCTTGGGAAAGAAAAGGATAACACAGTGATACCTAAAGGCTGCAGGAAATCTGCAAAGCACAGTGGATATAGTCATGTACTTGGAGTTACACTGGCTAGATTGTGCAATTTACGTGTGTCGATGAGTTATCAGATAATTGTTGTCAACGTATCTCACGCCATGTAAAGTTTCCACTATTTTGTATTTTCCAAAGCCACAGACTACAACGAGAAAGATTATTTCTTTAAACCCACATATTACTCTCAGATATGAATGGGGCACTGTTAAGTTCAGCACAATGCTTTAAATCCCATCATAATAAGGATTTGGACGTGTGCTATTACATCAAAACAGATAATGCACAATACATGTAATGAGAATTAGGCTTGCACATTTGAGGGAAGAAATAAATCTCTGAGGGCTATAATGTCAAGCCTGATGTTCGGGCACCCAGCCATGAACTTGGGTGAACTGCAGTGGAAGGTTTATAGCAAACATCAACTGAAAGCATTCTTGTATTCTCAGAGGGAAGACAGCAGACATCTTTCTCACTGATTAAACATTTGTCACCTGCACTGTGATCAAAAGCTCAGAACCTTTAAAAAAGCCACGTGGCAGTAAAAAAAATAAAATAGAAAAAGAAGAGGAGGTGGATTGAGTACCAAACGCATCACAAACCCAGCCGGCGGCTTAGAGCAGCTGAAGTGAAACAGGGATTTGAAGTATGCAAACAGAAAGTAAGGATTGCATGCAGGATGCTACTGGTTCAACTGCAGTTTTTAAGCTCAACATAAGAATCTTTAATACATCTATTTCCTGGCTATGCAGGATGATGATAAGTCTTTAATTCCATATTACATCTCTGAACATATACACTTTTCCAATGTTTTTGATACGTCATATGAAACAAATACATTTATCCATTAGCAAAAGCAGTCCTGTGCTTCCATATTCTACAAATTTAGGTCATATTTATTCCAAACAAAACATAAGCTAATGATTATGGGTATGTATGGAAAGAGCTCCTTTACTGTATCATTTAAGGAACATCAAATGTCAATCAGAGGGTCATCCAAATAAATTGCTCACAAATTTCAGTGCAATCACAACACTATATATTTGTATCCACTTACACAATCAAATAGTTAAACAGGGTTTGGAACTCATCGCATTCACACACCCAGCAAAGTACAGGAAACTTGCATGAGCAGAGAGCTTTCAGATTTGAACACACACTTCAGGAATTTTGCACCATTTTTCCTAAAAACATGCTAATTTGTTATCCTTCTCATTCAAATGCCTCTCAATGATAGAATTTTAATTTTAGTGATTTTTAAGTAAATGTATTAGAATATTTTAGGACAAAAATATAATAAAGGAGTTTCATATTAATGCCATTTTAAAACATTATTGGGTTATCAGGAAAGAGAAAGCTGTATTTTTCACAGGGAGTTGCCTACCTTGACCTCCTCAGGGCTTCTTCATCTGGATCTTGCACTGTAGAAAAAAATGTTTCAGTTAAAAAACAGAAAGAAAGGAATTGGCTTGATGCTATTATAAATTCCTTAGAAACTTATCAAAACCCTATCTAAAGGTGCATTCATGCTGACTTCGCAGCAGTGGAATTTGTAAGAGCACCATGAAGAGGAGCGGTTCCCTACGGACAGGAAGGAGGATGTTAGGAGGAAAGTAGCTATTACAACTACTTTCCCATTCATTCCTAGCAATGTTTCACAGCTGTGGGCAATGATTCTACAGAGAGGTCCTGCTGTTTTGTACAAAGCAGGAGAGACAGCAGCAGCACATTAATGGGGAAGGAAATACTAAGTATTTCTCCCTAATGTGGAAAAAGGCCCTGACCTTCCTTCCCTCTACATCAGAAACCACCTGTGAGGTTAGTACCAGGTAGCCATAAAAACATTTCCATAGGCAACAAGCAACAAAGTTAAAGCTCCGTGATGTTCATATCAGATCTAGGTTTAGATAACAGGGTTGATAGAGCCATAGATTCCATATAAATGGTGATCCATGATTTTTTTTTAACCTCCAGAAGTCACTTCTATAAAAGACTGTTACAGGAGACATGACTTGTTTATCATTTTTGTCTAAAGCATACACAGCTCTGTATGTCTAGGCTGCAGGAAACCCAAAGATTTCACTGCAGAGGCTCAATCTGTAAGTAGGAATAACTACAGGGACCCAAATGCTCGTTTACCGTACAATCTATTATACTTTTATGGTGAGACCCCTAGCAGATCAAAGAATTTTCTTCATAAAGCCTAAGGTGAGATTGTTCACTTTGCCTTATGAGTTCCCTCAAGTTACATCCAGGATCTTCACCCTCACTGACTACATGAGCCTGAAAATGAGTCTTCCCTGAGTATCAGTGGCCAATACCAGGGCTGTGAGGAAAGACAGAACCTAAAATCAGGAGGAGGGGATGTTTTGTCATTCAACTTACTGTACTCAGTTCCAGTCATCTGGGCAAGGATGCGGAAGGACTTGGACTGCAGGTTGGCAGAGCGGCGGCTCCAGTCCTCGCTCTCATCCTCAGGCTTGTTCTGAGTTTTAAGCACAGCCTGGTACACAGGAGAGGCACTGTCTACGTGGGGATCCTTAAGAGGGAGAGTACTGCAATTGAGAAAGGGAAATGTTGGAAGCAGCTCTCTGGTCTGAGTTTCTCACCCAGCCACCCCCAACATGGCTTTGAAATGATCACTTTTTTCTTAAAAAGATACATAGATCAATTTTATGTTATGGCTCATTCTATCTCTGAAAGGGCCTGTTATCATTCAAATCTGCTTGGAAATACCTGTTCATGATTCCTCAGCCAATGCAGGCATACAAGCTTACAGTGGTTAGAACAATGTGTGGTGATAAAGGAGAGCAGGCCAGGCAAAAACATTTATTTCTCTGAGCATTTTTGTTCCATATTATTTCTTATAAAAATGACTTCATATTGGTACTCTTTCATGTTATGTCTTTAAATTACAGTGTTGGGCCAGTGTACCTTAAGGTTGCAATTAGAAATAAAGCCCATATTTCATTATAAAAATAATATGGTAGGCCTTTATAGCTTTTTCTAGAGATGATTCTTTTTCAAAGTGAATTAAACTCCCATCTGCCATAGTCTGGATTCATTGTCTACTAAACATGTGAAGCACAGGAAGTCTAGACTTGCACTCAAGACTTGCATATATAAGTAGTATCTGAAATCTTTAACGACAGAACGTATCTCAGGGTCTTACAACATGCTTAATCATCTTGCAAAGTGATATATCCAGCTGTGAACACCTGAAATCAAAGCTGCACAGGTCTGTAGCACAAGTGAGGTAACCTCTCTTTGATTTGTGATGCAGGCTAGAAACAGGCTTAGTAACTCAATAGCTTTTTTTTTCCCCAATGAAAATAACTTCTGCACAGCAGAATTAAAATTAACTATTAACAGAGCTGCAGATATATACACTGAGGGGATGATGTGTGCTTGGAGCAACTTGGCTCCATGGCTGCTCTAACTACAAGGCCTATTTTTGAAGCAAGTGATTTATTGTAACAGCTTTATGCTATTCCGTAAAGAGCTTTGCAAGCAGCAAGCTCAACTTCATGAAAACTGAGAAACAGTTCTGTTAAAAGTTAAGGGCCATTTGGTCCAACAGTTGCTTCTTCGGTTCAAGCTTGAAGTTAGTGCTCTCTAAGATACCGTAGAGAAAATCTATAGAGAAGTTGAGTCTGTGATTTGAAAGCCTGAGAGGAATCATGACAAAGCCAGGAAGTATGTCTGACATCCTACATACAGCAGTAACATACAGTGGGATGAAAAATGTTACCAGGTAGTGCTTTAAATATCAGTATTGCCCAGCTGACACACTCCTTCCACACTGTGTAATATACACTGGTTTGATGGATTTACACATAATAGCATGTATTTGCATTCTTCATAACCCCCAAATATGGAAACTTCTCACTTTCTTGAGGAGCCACCAAAGTACAAACACCAGTTAAATTTTTCTGGGTGTTTCAGCTGTGGAGTGGAACACAGCTTAGAAAGGTGAATTCGGAGAAAAACTCAACTCTTCAGTTTAAGCTCTGCCACAAAACATATAAGTTATGTAAAAAAGTCTCTCAGTGTGAAAGATGGCCTGTAGGAAGAAGCAGCATTTTCCAGCCCCTTTTTTTAGCTCATGTTTCCTAGACCACAATCCTTACAATATCCAAACACTAGCAGGTACAGAAGGCAGAATGCAGACTTGTTTATTTCCAGAAGGCTGTGCCATCAGTGGCTTCCGTTAGTGTTACTCCTGTGTGCAGCAATGGACAAAGTGGTGCCATAGCCTTCTTTAGATGGCAGAGGGGAGAGAGAGCAGTAGTCCTCCCCTTCTGACCCATCACACATGGCTGAAGGGCTTGCTGAGGCAGGAAAGAAAGTGCAGTAGTGAGCTCTGCCTTCTGCTGCCTTCATGCTGGAATAGTCTTTGCATGGAGAAGAGACTCTCTGTAACACCAACAGTAAGTCTCAGCAACACCCCTGGGACTGTTCTGCTGCTGCTTCTGACACTCGGCCATGCTGAAAGTTCTGTCACATTAATGTTCCCCAAAAGGTGACCCTGTTTTCAAGTCCCCAGAGGCGCTTCAGGGTGCTTCACGCCCAGAACCTGGCCCTGTCTGACTGCCATAGGTGGCTGCCTGATGTGGGCCAACAGTTAACTTTATATCCCCACACAGACTTTTTAATCTTGCTGAAGCTTAAAAACCTGCTGTATGGGACAGCAAATTTCCCAGCTGTCCACTGTTCTAGAGTGGATAATAAACCACTGGATAGACAGTGCTGCTGATTTCAACCACAGACCACTGTGGCAGCAGTGGTGTGCAAGTCACAGACAGTTCAAATTCCTCTGTTTAAATCCTCCAGCTGAAAGGCTTTCTTATATTATGACCAATGTACAAAAAGGCAGTTCAAAGGTTTATGTATAGGTATGCCATTAACTCAAGCATTGTTTAAAAACTAGAGCTGGAGGCTGGACCACAAATTTCACAGTAGCAATGTGTGGCATTAATATGACATATTAACGTCCTTATGGTAGATGATTAAGGCAGGAAATGGAGCTTGGTGAATTAACCTCCCCAGCAGAGTGAAACATGCTCATATAAATTGAACTAAATTAATGCAATACATTGGAGTATTTCCAACTCTGTCTTTAATTCAGTAGGTCTTTTTCTTTTTTTAAAATCATAATTATATTGTGGATGAGTAACTAGGACATATGAGCCACTCAGCATGGAAGTGTAAAATAGAGTGCATCGCTGATTATGAGCATTTCATAAACCTAAATGTGACAGTTGATTCTTACAGACAGCCTAAAGATGCACATAACAATGTTAATACCTCTGTTATACCTCTTTGTAATTTAATTTCTTTCCATCTGGGTGTGAATGTGCAGTAATATCATGCATCTTTAAGCATATTACTTTAAATTGATACTACTGAAAAAAAACCTCTTCCCAAATGGGTTAGAGCTGTTGGAGGTTTTCATTCTAGAGCCTAAGGTATTCTAGAAGGAGTCAATAAAAATTATTTTCCTTTTTCTCATCATCATTTAAGTCACACATTCTTAACACTAAAACAACCTTTAAAGACAGTCAAACCTCTCTGAATAAGTAGCAATGGAATTTCATTTTTTGGAGTTCCTTATAAACCATGGTTTATTATGTGAATCACTCCCTGGATTCATTATTCAGATTTAAATTAAGTAGATATTAAGTAAAAACTTAGGAACACTGCAGTGTTCTACCCCTGATGTAGACATACAACAAAATATTGTGACATCAGACTGATTCCAGCTATTTCAAAAATGTTCTAAGAGGTAAAACCCCCACAACTCAACAAACAAAAAGTTCATGTAGACTGGTAAACAGCCAGCCAAGTTGACTTATTGTAGAGGACACACAAGACCTTAGTTTGTACAATCACATTATGGATTCTGCTACTTTAACTGTCCACATGCTTTTATTGCAGCCAACTAACTCTTGGTTCTTGATTTAACAAGATCAATTAAAACAAAAAAAACATAGAGCAGGAAAAGATATAAAGTTAGGGCATTCAAAATTTTCTACCTTTAAGTTTCAGCATGGAGTCTGAGTAACCGCAGTATGAATAATTCTGTGCTTCCCTTCATGTTTTCCATGGTGATCCAGTAAGTGTGGCTTATTTCTAAGTGACAAGAGCTTGACTCTGATCTCATGAAGTTACAACATCACTGATTTCAAATACTCAAACTAGAAAATGAATTCTTATCTTAAGCCTATCTGTTCTTCATCATTGACAAAATAAGTAAACTGTTTCCAGCTGCTGTCTGCCCTTTAGATGTACAGTCTGAGTGTGCTCACCATCCTACAGACACTTGTGGGCAAATGAAAAGCACTAAGATGATTCATTAAGAATCGAGACCAAATTATAGGCTGATAATTGAGACAAAATGAATCGGCACACAATTTGGTCTGCTTTTATATCAAAAACTTCTCACACAAATACTTCTGCATTAAGCATAATCTTATCTCAGACTTGATTGATTAAGCAAACTAAAGAACATCTTGGTTTCCACTGCAAAGTTCAGAATATCACAGAGGAAACTAAAGAAAACTTATAAAATGAAAAGGATCCATGTATTCAGCATTAACTTTATAATCATCTGATCATTTAAATAGCTACATTTTTTAAACATTACTATTTGCATCATATAATGCTACAGCATTTAATATAAAGTGCCAATGTATCATAAAATGTCTCATATAATCCATGCCTATGAAGGATGTGAACCCTTATAAAGAACATAAATTAACTTCTTTGTGCTTCACTAACTGGAAATATGAGTCTACTTAACACCTATGGAGACTCACTGAGTCATGGCCGAAGCCAGCTAAAGGTATTGCTTGTGATCCATCATGAGGGAGAGCTGTGATGAACAACAATATTGGTGCAAAAAGTGAGCGGAAAAGAAAAATAATTATAGAAAAGAGAGAAAAATGGCCAGTAAAAGGGAGCACAAGGAAATACATAAACCACTTTTGTTTTGAATAAGCCTGCAGCTAACATATGGAAAAGAAACTACGTTAGGGTGTTGCTATACCTGTATTTTTGAGTCATATCAAAGGAAGGCAAGTTCTGTTTTGGGTAGAAGCACAGCCGGTAAGAGAGAAACCTGGCTACATTTATGGCATATGTAATTTCAGTAAAGTTATTACAACTCTGGATAAGTTAATCAGATAAGACTTCCAGAAACATGCATTGGAAAAGCAGAGTTATTACAGATCAGTGGATTTTGCCACAGTCCAAAGGATATGTGGAAAACACACATACTGTATGTAAACTAGGGACATGGAAAATACAGCAAAACACTTCATTCTGAAGAATAAAACAGTAGCCAGTGCTAAATAAATATTTTACATTCTTCACATATCAATAAAAATTCCAACCCCCTTTTCTGTCCTTTCTGAGCTATGCATATAATAGTGACTATTATAAATCATGGTCATCAGAAATCAAAAGTCATCCAATATCATATACAGAGCATTAGATGTATTTTTGTGGGGTTTACCAGTTCTAGGAGGAATACCAAAAAAGTTAAATTGAGGTACCCGTGACCATGGTGGGGGGATTGGAACTAGATGATCTTTAAGCTCCCTTCCAACAACAAACCATGCTATAATTTTCTAGTGATCCATCCTTTTAACTTCAAAACATGGAAGTACTTTTGGACACTGTCTAGGATTGATACGTATTTTTCATGTGTAATACACCCCAGGAAAAAAGAAAGAATCCAGGAAGAGCAAATGTGCCATGCAGGTAGGGATGTTACAAGTACCATGCAGAGAAAGAGCATTCCACAGAAGGAAATAACCTTACCCAGCAAATTCTCCACCCTGGGCTTGTGCCTGGCCTGCAATTGCATCCATGATAGCATCCTGGGAATACATGCTGATCGGGGTGTTATACTGCGCGTGAATTATGGTAGCCTTGCCGCCAAGGCCCTTCACCTCAATGGGTTTGTGTGTAGACAGGGCAGAGTCCTTCAGGACATTGGGGTTGAAACGCTCCGTGAAGTCCGTGCTGGGTTATGCAAGAGTGAGGTTCCACGGGAAAGGGAGGGGAAGAAAGGAGAGAGGCGTGAAGTTAAGTGAGGGAAGCACCACCAAGAGAGAAGTGTGCACGTCTGTTCATGGCATCTCACCACCAAAGCTCCTCATCAGAGAAGGGCAGACAACATAAGTAGCATGCCACAGCTAAAAGATGGCTGGGCTAATGGATGTCATTTTTGGGATGGCTTACGATGTATAAAGAGGGAAAAAAAAGGTCACTGTATTGAAACACCACAAAAAATCCTTAAGTATTTGTGTGATACTTACATATGCTAAAATTCTGTTGTTACGTGCATGTATACATCTAAGTGTATACAAACAGGCACATGTATATATGCATGCCCATGGGATATACATACACAGTGCAGAGAATTGCCACTTTTTTCCTTCATCCATTCATGCTTTCAGAAGGGTCTTATAAAGGTCTAGAAAGTGCAGTGGAGTGAACAGGTATCAGGTCCTCTATTATTTAGTACTTTCTGTCTGAGTTATTAATCACAGTGAAATTTAGTACTCGCACCTCTTAATCTTCAAGGCTTTCCTCACAAAGACTAAATCTCCCCAAAATTTCTGTACAGCCAACCCAAAGTGGTGCTACAGCATGCTAAATGCTCAGTCCCAGATCAAAATATTCTACATTGCAACCAACTGGACAACTGCAGTTGGAAGAGTTGCTGCCTTAGTTTCCAGTGACTCCATTTATGAGGAAAGATTTTATATTTGACAGACTAAGCCCCAAAAGCAAGTTAAGTGAAGCTCCCATGACACCAGAATGAGTCAGTTTGATGTCAGACTGCAGCCAAAGAGCAGCTGGTTTTCTTGTAGGGCTGAGTTGTACATAGCCCTAGAGCCAGGACTGAGTACTGTCCTGAGTTCCAATGAGCAAACTAAACCTCAGCTGAGGTAGCTGCTCTTCTTCAACCTGAGGGAGATCAGGTGAAGCTCTAGTTTGCTGTTCCTGTCCTGCCAGTACCAGGAGGATGCTAGCAGTAGCAATTCCATACACTCACCAAACTAGACAAAACTGGGAATTCTCTCCTTTGTGGAATAACAGCTATTTCATAAGTGTTTCATTTAGAACTGAACCCAAATGCTGAAATGGATACATGTCCCCCTGCAGAAGAAATGCTGAAAAATTTACTCCCGTTTGATTGGAACAATTTTCCTTTTCAGTTTAAGACATTAGACTGTAGGTTTATTGGCTAATACTAAGTTTTTCTCTTTACACACACAATAGTGTGCCGGTTTACCACGGGCAGCCCCAGAGGCTGAGAGTTAAAACTGAACCTTCAACCCAGCATGATGGAAAAGGTAAAATCAAAAAAGGCTGGCAGCTGCCTGACTTAATTATCCAGAAATTATCACAGGTGCTGTGCCACCTCTGAAGCCAGCCAGGGGATTCCACTGTGTTTTCAGCCTTTTGTTTGGTGGGATGCCCTGACTGAGGATGGACAGAGAGAGATAGAGTCACATATCATTGCAAATCCTTGACAGAACATCGACAGCCACATGCGCAAGGACCGGAGACACACAGGCACACATGCTGCATTACAGCCATAGACTTCAGTTGCACGTGTCAACATTTAAAGGGAGGGAACTGGGAAGCTGCATTATGCATTCAAAAAGTGAAAATTATCTTTTTACAAGACATTCTCACATTTAAAATACATCTCCCTTAAATATTCATCAACTCTGACAATTCTATAATTACACTGACATCATCTCGAGGGGTGATGTGCAGAGACATGCAGGTTGCTGCACTGAGCATGCACATGCCCGACTTCAATAACAGTATCTCTTTTCCTTGTAATACCCTAAATAATCACACAATAATTACAAACACACAGGTCCTCAAGATCTTGAATTTAGTGTTCTCTTTCTTCCACTTTGTTGGAAGTACTGAAGAGATTCTAAACCCAAGATCTGAGAAGACTGTGTGAAGGAAAGGACAGAGGTTAAATATGCCACCTTTAAAGAATGATGTTCTAAGCAATTGATTTCCACAGTCAGTGGCAGCAATCAAAGCTACTAATGTCAGAACAGCCTAAACTTCCCCCATGGTAGCAGCAGGAGTCATTTAGACTTTCACTTGTGGTCTTTAAACAGCTTTAGTGATGTCTTTCAAGAGATTTTAGTCACATTACACACACCAAGGCAAAACTTCCACTGACGTTAACAGGATTCCCATAGAAACAAGCGGAAAAAGTACAGATTGCCTACGGCTGACTTCTTTTTCTAATCCTGGAAGCAAACAGAAGATATTAGTGCTTATAAGGTGTGCTGGGCTCTAGGACAAAGTGGCAGAGGTAAGCCTGCAGAGACAGCACCTCTGCAAAATGAATGGGATTTTTCTCCTAAGCTAGAAAAGGATCAGGAAAAATATATCCCAAAGCAAGTAGGATTACAAACTTCTGCTAAGACAACCTTGTCAGAATAATTATTAATGTAAATTAGCTAGGGTTTTTCACTCCAAAGGAGTTACATCATCACACCCACACCTCACTTAGATCAACAGAGAATGCCAGATTAGTGTAAATTATAGGCACTAAATATTACTTCAACTTTATGTATTCCACTACTTCTAACTTTGTACTGTCAATTTAAATCTGGCATTTAACTATTAGAATTATTTATTTTACACTCAACTTAACCCAGCCTCTAGCAATTTATGGACAACACTCAGGTCAGAAGTAAAAAGCAAGAGTTTAGGGACAATCCTCCACCCTTAGGAAACTAAAGGTCAAAACTGAGGACTCTCTGAACTCTCATAAACGAAGCAGATCACTCACATTTTCAAATCAATAGTTATTTCTTTTATGGGCAATAGATTTATCAAGGGAAATCACTTTGTAGATTTTTTCCCCATATCAGTATGTTACTCCAATCTAAATTTGAATTTTAGCAGACTTCAGAAAACTTCAGAAATTAATTTAACATTGAAGCTAGAAGTATTTTAATAATAACACAGCAAAAAAAGGTTCAGATAATGCTCACCAAACTCTGAGGGCATGAAGATGACTTAAAGATTTAAGGGGACTTAAACCTGCCCGCAGAAGCAAAACCACCTGAAAGCTTTTAAAGAACAGAGCAGGCTCAGGTGGCAGCTCCACCCACAGCATTAGAGCATCACTGAGAAATGCCAAGCGGGAGCACTGCTGGACAGCAGGGGCAGGGCAGGGCGCCTGCCACACCAAGCGGATGTTTAAAGAAATACTTGCACTTGCAAGCAGACACGGCAGGAACACAGGGGATCATGCTACCCCAGAAAACACATCTTCACACACACAGCGTCACACAAACATCTGGCACTACACAGAGGTGATACTAACTTGGCAGCGGTGTTGGTTATGACCTAGAAGAAGAGAAAGAGAACAAACAACATCAAAACCAACCACACAGAAAAAAGTCAATAGTTTGTAGACTGCAAAGGGCAAAAGGTATTTACAAAAGATTACTACAGCTCCCCTCGGACCATCTACAAATAAGAAGAAAAAGTAAATGTATGCCTAAAAACCCCAACATGATTAAGAGAGGAAAAAATGCAGGGATTATAGTTGATCCACCAGGACTTAGTGGGGTACCATGGCATTTTGGCTGACCCTTCAACATGATTTTGTTGCTGTGCATCCTTAAAAGTACTACTACACCAAAGTGTAGGGAGGAGGAAGCAGAGGGAAGAAAGGAGGATTTGTAGAGTATATTCTCATCTGAAAATAGCAAATGAGTGGTAGAGACTATATTTTTCTCTTAGGTACTGAATATTCAGGGATGAAGTCTGTTCTCCTCAGGCCACCCTCAGAGTTGGTTTTGCAAGACTGATTTTTAAGTCTTTTACATGCTGGAGAAGATCCAAAGAATATATTGGTAAATGTTTTAAATGTAAAACTAAGGAAAATGCCTTTATATATAACGTAGTATTGGCCTAGATATGACTGTACCTACATTACGCCAAGAGGGGTGTAAGCCAATTAACTTCAGAATAGTCATTCCTAATTTATTCCACATGAAACGAAGCAAGCCACGCATTATATATTTTTTGGGATATCCATATCAGGATATTTTATTCCATCTGGTTCCTATAAAGTATGAAAAAAAGGTATGTTCATGCTCCATTCCTGCATCTCTGCATAAACTAGTGATGGCGTTTGCACAGTAATTCCAAAGCAGCACAACACAGGGTAAAGCTGGGAGTGCAGAACAGAGTGGGCTCAGTCTGTGCTACAGTGCTCTTCCCAATAACTCTTTATGGTGGTTGCACAAATAGCAGCAATGGGCTATGATGTTTATCTGATTTTTTTTCTCAAAGCCTAGAATATCCACATTCTGCTCTTCTCTTGGTTGAAGACTAATTAACCGTATTTTGTGCAAAATAAAGAGGGAGAGATCCAGGGTCAGTTAATAAACTTTTCTTCTTACTTGGCTGCATGGAATGCTGTTGACAGAACTGGGCATCGAGGATTCCAACTTGCTGCTGTGACATTTCTGTATCTGGGACTGATACAAAATACTGGACAGCAGAGTTACACTGTTAAGAGTGACATTCCAGGTGGATTTGGCTCCTCCTGCTTTTTCCTTGCAGAACCTACGATATTACTGCTTCTTCCTACATATGATCCTTTTGCCTTGGCTCATCCAGCAGCATTTTTCATGATCAAAAGCACTCAAATGAGCCAAAGCTGCCATAAAGGCTTTGCACTTCTGCATTTCCATGGTAAAGCAATCACAGATCACCCTCTGCAGCTACCAGTCAGACTCTCAGATTTGAAAATATTCTTCTAGCTTTATAAACCCTACATTAAGCCAAATATATCAGTCTGTTACAGGAATTGGTAGAGATATATTAGGAACAAGCTGCAGCCTGTAAGCACATTAGTGATCCTATACCCATTTTAGGTGTATGCAGGACAGCTGGGCACTCATTTTCTGACTCATCCAGGCATCTACCATACATATAAAATAATATTTTAAAGGCAGAACTACCAAACCCCTAAAATACACCTTAATTAGAGGAATATAAAAGTTATGTTCAAAGAAAAAAAACATTATGTACACACACTAAGAACAGCTCAGCAGTCACGTCTCAGTAAAGATTTTTGAGATGTGAAGAGGCTCCTATAGCTTCCTTCAAAAACAGTAAAGCTTTGCTTCTCCTTATGTTTAGTCTGAGATGAGAAAATTCCTCCCAGTTCAGAGACACACATTATTTTAGTTTGATTCTATATAGGGACATGTCTGAAACACCCAACTTGCTGCTCGCAGAGGTCACACAGTAAGAGGCCAGTAACCCAAGCCACCTGGCACGTACTCGTGGGACAGGTATTTACTGCCCTTGACCTACAATGTGAAAAATAACTTACACTGGAATGAAAAAGATGCACGTTACAAACTATGACTCACTGTTCATATTTATTAATACACTCCAGAGCTTTCAGCACATCACGTTCCACACTCCTAACAGGCTATCTTATTTTTCACCTTGGGCCAGAACGATAAAGCTTTAATGCCAAGTGTATCGAAGTAACAGATGCTTTGTTATTCTTCACAGATCAAGGAAATAATCTCAAAATTAATTTCAGCTTCTTGATAGGATTTTGCAAAGGGTTTAGCTAAACCTGTAACAGCAATTTACACAATTAAGTTTAAATCATTTGGTGAAAAGGACACAGAACGGAAACATACCTTAAGATCACTCACCATGCTTGAACTTTCTCACAGCTCTTACCATACAGCTAAGTGCATGTTTGTGAAAGCACAATGAATTCAGTTTTGGAGCACCACAATATCACCATCATGTTGTATTATATGATAAGAATGTTCCCAACAAAAACCAGAGCTGACTTTGCAGTGCTTTCCTTATTCACATATATGCACTGTGAGATCATCACAGATGCCACCAAGCCCCAAAGTAGTTACAGGTTCCATGTTTTTCTCCACAGAGCAGGAGGCAAGATACTTCCACCTCATGGATAACAGTCAAGTGGGAGTGGGAATGACAGCACTATTGAGCTCTGAATTTTCTCTGCATGTCAGCAGAGATGTACAGTTCTCTAAATCTGAGAGAAGTTACCTGACAAGACACATTTATTTAGTGCTTCTGGTCTCTTTCATCTTTTCAGAATGTTCCTGTGCTGCAGGATAAGGGTTTTTTTATTTTCTTGTTTGTTCATCAGTGTTACAGATAGTAAAGGCAGATCGACAGCAATTCCCTAAAATTTTGTTCAAACTGAACAGAAAGGCTCACATTGACTTTGGTGAGTGATGAATGCAGCTGTGTTTTAATTCTGATAACAAACAGTCACAATGCTGAGCCATCCAAAATTCAGCCCCTTCACCCTCATCCCTGCAGATTTAAGGAGGGTTATGAACATAGTGGGGGAAAAGACAGCAAAATATACTCCCAGGAAACTCTGCATATTGAAATAAGACCAGAATTGGTATTCATCAGAAAACTGTAAATTAAGAGAGAAGTATTCTGAGGTTTATTTTGCTGATCTTGCTTACTAACTGAAATTATTTTCTTTTAAATGGTAATTATTTTACTTAATTATCCAGCATGAGAAGGGAGGATAGAATATTCTCAGATAAGTTAATAAGGGTTGTTAATGCTGAGTGCTCAAGAGAGTGGCAATGAATCATCTAACACTGCTTGAATCATCTAGAACAGGTGTATATGCTCTTTTAATAGGATGAAATATCCCTACATTGCTACAATTAAAACCTCTTGGTTTTACTTTTGCAAAGAGCTTCTGCAAAGGGATATAAAGTACTTGAAGACAGGCATTTGCTATCAGACCTTGTGTGGACTGTTGGAATTTTCTGGTTTTCCTTATATAGCCACATCCCTAGTGTTAAAAATATACTTCTTCCCAACTCCTAACAAGGAATTTATCTTCCTTTTAAGAAACCCAAAACATAAATAAGCTAAAAAATTAGATTTGTTTGACAATTTATACATGAAGGCAAAAAAATCAGGAAAACCTATTTCTCACTGCTTTTTCTCAGTACTGTAGTCCAAGCTCCTCACTTCACAAACCTACTAATAAAACAGATGATCTGCAATACAGGAATGTGGAAAACCTTGAGAGCATGGGATCAAACTACCTGGGCAGTATCTGGAGATAATTCCTTGTTACTGCAAAGTTAACATTAAAGCTAACAGATGCAAGACAGTCTTCAAACTACAGGATTCAAAACATTGCAGTTCTGACTCATTTTCCATAGGAAAGCCAATGCATTAAGGCAGGAATTACAGCAGGACACTCCAGTAGCCGAGCGTGCCAGATTTGCTGGTCAAAGCCATTTCTCTTTAGCAAAGTACCAAAGATCAGGTGCAGTTTATAGCAGCTGCTCTGATCTCTGGCAGCAACACTTGGTTCTCTGAGACTCCATGCATTAGTTAGAACTGCTGAGTGCCACAACTCTGAGATGATCACAGTTCTGTCCTAGTGCTCCCCCTCACGCTCTGCTGACTATTGCCAATCCATGCTGCACTTCAGGTACCAACAACCATTGTTCTGTAATGGCAACGCGGGTATGTTCTGGGGGCTACTGCAAAATTCAGTGATTGATCCAGACCTTGATCATGATCGCCAGAGAAATGCACAATAGGGTAAGCACCATTACATTCACTGTTCAGCAAACTCATTACTTATTGAAATAATTAAAGATGTTTACCATGTTACCTACCCTCTAGAAAGTCCACCTTCCGAAGCCCTTCGGTTGAGACTCAATTTATGCATCTCAGCCATTTCCCTCAGGGTCTCTGCCGAGTAAAGGCCAATGGGGTTGTTATACTGCCTCGCGGGGCTCAGCTGGTGTGCAGGGCTACTGCCACCAGCCAAAGCAGGGCTTGCTTTGGGACCTAGAGGGCTCTTGGCAGGTGAAATGTCAGGAGTCACAGACTCAGAGGACATGGAAGATCTAACTGTGGTAGTCTTTAGGTAGGAAGAGCTATTTGAAAAGCTGATCTCTTGCTGGTTGAGGTAGCCTGAAAATGTTCCATTGGTTGCTAAAACACTACCCATAGGCCCAGTCGCCGTGTTAGTTAGAGGGCTGAAGGTTGTTCTGTTGCCATTGATTTCCCAAGCAGGTTCCTGTAGTAGCAAACATGCAGGCCAAGAAAAGAAAAAAAAAGAAAAGAGCAATCATAGAACACATGCAAAATAACATATCTGCAATTAATGCTGTAAACATAGTCATAAACTAGCAATAAACAGAATTGGGGCAGAGCATTCAAACTTTCAGGGAAGATTTTCAAAAAAGAAATGCATTGTTTCACAATAAGGGAAGCAAAACCAACTCAGGCATTTTTTTACTAGGTTTTAGTTGAAATCAACAAATAAAGCTTAACATTAAGAGAGCGTTTGCTACTAGTCAACCTCACAGCAATAATTATATATTGAGGCAACACTGTCCATTAATTTCTAAGATAATTAAGAAATCTTAAAAAAAAAATGTCTTGAGGTCAGAATAATTTTAGATCACATACAACCATAAAAGTCGATGCCATTATTATAAAGACATAATGATTCTAAACCACACTGTTCTGTTTTCTATGAGCGCACTCGAAGTTATGGAAGATATGCACTGCTTTCCTGGGCACTGGTTCATGCTGATTGGGCCATGCAGCAGGGTTAGCAGAGACACCAACAGGACTTGAGAACAGGTACTGCTCCACAGAGAGGATATTTCTGCTTAATTCCCACTTGAGGGAATGTGTGCTCGAGTAAGTAGGTGTGTATATGATCCTACAGTCCTGTCCCAGATAATATTCCTAACTGGGACAGCAGCACGTATTGCCTTAGCCAAAGGAATCTCTCCTACAATACCTATAGCCATAAGAGTCTGTGCTGGCGCTCAGACTCAAAACAATCTGCCAAAAAATCATCCTGGAAAATTCACAGTCTGACACTTCCATTTCATAAATGATTCACTATAAATACACCTTAGTGAAACCAAAATAAGAGGTGATATCAAAAAGGAAAAATGCTCACAGTTAAGAGGCCCAGTAATGCTGCCTACTACTGCAGTCCAGCTCAGGGGACAGGACAGGCAGGGGACATCATCCTGAAGCAGGAATGGAGCCCACAATCTGGCCTCAGTGAAAGCCAGTTCAAGAGCAGGTGGTGGCCTGCAGTGACATTTTGCCTCATTCAGTGGCAATTCAATCATCGTCTTTAACACCTTGCACTCATCTCCCCCACAGCCTTGCACAATATACAGGCCTGAGAATAATCTGGCCTCTAATTCTATACTTTTGCTAGTATTGGTTATCATTAATGTAATTTACTAATTTTGATACTATAGTTCACCAGAAAAATAAATATTTATATTGCCCTTTTGGATTTTTCTATATTGTATATATAAATTTAGGGAGCAAACATTTGAAAAAAAATCAAGATAATATGCCTTGATTAATTAAAATTTATTGAAAAAAACCCCCTGAAGGTCTAAGGATACAAATAATCATAACATTAAACACATTTAAGACATTTTGAATTAAAAATGTAAGGCAGAGAAAATTAACTGAGATAATTTTTCTTAGTGATAAACAGGAAGAGATTTTAGCTGGCATTAACAGCTGCCTGAGGCTGTCGAAACAGATAATCCTAAAAGCATTTTCAGACTGTGCCTTTTTAAATAAATACATTTGCAATACAGACTTTGGTCATTATACCCTGACACTGAAAACAGCAAACAATCCCTTCCAGTGGCCTATTGAAAGCTTCTGGATATCGTTAAATAAACAGAAAACAGGCGTTCTCTCTAAAAATATGTTCAAAAAGAGGCACAAACGCACAAGGCCACGTTCAAAAATTAAGTAATCACTCAGGCAAACCATTTTTACAGGCCAGCAGAGAGGGACAAAACAATTATTAAATAAAAAGTAAACACAGAGGTAATAGAGAATAAAAAGGATATACTGGAGTTATATCTGTTTGTTACCCTGAAAACTCTGTGGCTTTTAGTTAACTGTGGGTTTCTTCCTACACCCCAAAATAAAAGGACATGCAACAAGAGCTGATAGCAAAGTATCAGTTTCAACTGCTAATGAGAGAAATGCCACATATTTCCTTAAACCTAATGCATTTTCATAGTCTTGGTGTTAGTGGACAATAACGACAGGCAGAGGGACACTTGTAAATTATAGGACAATTGTAAAAAATGATGGCTGATGATTTTTCTCCCTTTTGGCATGAATGGAGCTCTGGTTTCACTCCTCAAAGAATTTCTAGCTGGAGTACCAGCATACTGTTGATGCAGCACTAGAATTCTTAAGAGCCCAGTAGTGCCAGGTTAGCAATCTCCATCTTGAGTTCATATTTTGGATGGTTTTAGGGTAGTTGTTTTCCCTGTGTTGTGGGGGGAAAATGGGTGAAACAGGAAGTGTCTAAGGGAGCGGCTGTATTACTTCTAAAGAATTACTGCCCCATCATCAGCATATTTAGCTCTTTCCTTTTGTGACTAACAAAAAACATCTTTGATTCAGTTTATTCCTGGGAGTATATCATAGAATTATTTTTTGTCTCCAGCTCAGCGTCAAAATCAGATCAATGCAGAATTTCTGAAACCATTTCTGACTGTGAAGGGCAAATGTCTAATACTGAGCAGCAGCACTGAGCTTGCAGCATTGCATCACATGAAAACGCAGCCAACAGTAACAAACGTTCCCCTGTTCCCCATCTCTCATCCCACTCTGTTTCAGTGGCTGGAAAAGCAAGCTGACATTTCCAGCTCCGGGAATCTGATGCTACCCCTCCAGCCGACCAGGAGAGGAGGCTCTGACACTGAGCAATGGGCTTCCCTCCAGGAAGATGCCGGGATCGTGCAGCAATCCCTAACTGTGGGAGGAAAACTGCGTAATGTCACGGAATGAGCTTAAAACTGATAAACGTAGAGGAGTCTCAAATTTTCTGAAACAGAATGAAGCTAGGAATCTGGTCAATTTCCATTCTGAAATATTATTATTATTAGTTCATAAAAATCCAGTTTCTATGAAAGGCAAATGTTCCTTCTTATGTATCAGGGAAGTGATACAAATTCATAGTGGGAGACACAATACCAGGTTTTGCAGGTCCTCTCCCGTTGACAGCTCATTTTCTGCTTGTCTATTGCTGTGATCCTACAGTCATTACTCACCTCTTGCACTTCTGGGAGAACAATTTTAACAGTATACCAGTGAATTTGACCACCCAACATGCTCAAGAAGCAATTGTTGCTTTAATTTTTTCAGAGAAAAAAGGGAATGAAGGCACCATGGCACTGAATGACTCTGCCCAAAGACATGATCAAACTGCTTTTGGCTGAGCCAGCTCTTCCATCCTCTACTCTCCTTAAAAAGTCAGTCCGCTCCATCTATTTCCTCTTAGATGCATAGGCTCCCAAATTTGGCAGGAAACAAATCTTAAGTATGACAAGATCCTCACTGGGACTCCAAAATAAGTGTGTTCAGTAGTGTTTCACAAAAAGCACAACACATGCCCATATTATTAAAATTAACAAGGCTGTCAATACCTTCATGCAAACGGACAAATGTTAAAGCCATGCGTAGGCCTAAAGCTCCAGCTTGAATGTTCTGAACTGCACTGAGCTGAATCTTCACTTGTGTTGTGTCCCCTCTGAAGAGCTGTGGGAACTCACTGACTGATTGATGGCTTAGTTTAAATCCTTGGACTCAAGCTTACTCTTACTGTTATTTGAATGCTCTCAACATTAACTATGCCCTTTCTTCCACCTATGCCCCACCTACGCGAAAGACTTCATTAAATCAAAAAGATTTGATTAAACTAAATGAAAATTGTTTCCAGTTTGAGATTTATGTCAGATAAAGATATAGTGAAACTGAAAACCAACCAAACCTTATTTCCAATAATAGCCTTACATACATATGGTTGCAGAACCTGCATCATCTAGAACATTGCTTTGTGAAAGAATGACTGATCGTTGTGAAAAAATTTATGCTTGTTTCCCTAAAACAAAAAACAAAACAAAACAAAACCAGGGAAAGCATGAAAATTAGTGGAAGCTGCAATCAGATCAGCAATAATGTACAAGAAGATTTATGGTTTTAACTAGACACTGAAGTTGCACATGCAGATTGTTTAGCTAACATTGCCATGCCTTAACCTTAACCAGAGAAGGGTGAGGAAAGCTTCTCTTGATGTATGGAGATGACCCTGTCACGACTGTCTTGTAATGCAGTTTTTTGCTGATTTTTAGAAAACACCATCAAATTCATTTCATGTGAACCATCAGTCTAAACACTGTCAAGCAGAGGTGTGGAGGTGACTTCTGCTTGTGTGTCACAGAATTCTTCATTTCTACTGTGATACTGTTACTAGAAATAATAAAGGGACAAGCAAAGAAACCTTGGTTTTAAAGTGTATTTACTGTAACATACCTTACTGCAACATCAGCATTACACTGTTCCTATCAGTAAAGTATTTTTATTCTGGATTTTGAGACTTCTCTGAGGGGTCAATGCCTTTTTTCCCTTCCAAATAACCCCCAGAGAAGAATTCTTCTTCACTTAAAACTTACTGTTGTCTGCTAGTGTAGACGAGCGACACAAGTGTCACTCCTGACCTGCAAAGGGCCCCTACTCCAGCACTCTCCTGCTACTTCTTCCCCCTGGGTGAAAGACCTTACACCTAAGATCTTCCTGAATACTGCTAGGTAACCTGTTTCCCACTATACCTTTCCCTGGATGCCACCCTTTTCCTCCAGAAAATTCTCTTTTCCAGCTGCTAGTACTGCCTGTAGCCCATTCAGAAAAGGCTGCCTCCAGCAGCTCCTATAAACCTTTCCTGAGCACCTTGCACAGAATTCTCAAATGTAAGACAGCAAACTTCTGAAAATGGGCTGAGTCCTTTGATCCTCATCTCTCTCTAAAGGGTTTGAATAGGAAATGTAAAGCGTCTTTATGGCTTTCATGCCAAGGGCTCTTTTAGGACCTTCAAGAAACCCCTGCAGCGCATAAAGTTAACTTTTCTATACAGTAGATAGTTAAGGGAAGAAAACATTTTCTGTGGTAAACAGCTTTGAAAACTTATGGCAGCAATTTTAAAACTGACACTTGCCAAGGAAGAAATGCACCTAAACGAGTCACGAAAATCCAATAGATAAAAGCTCTATGTGCCTATGAAGGAAGTAGACAAAATTTTCATACCTGTGCAGGTGCTATAGAGCCCCAAAAGGTAGGTGTCAATCTTGTGTTGGTGAATAACTCTGATGAGACAGATCTCCTCACTGCCTTGAACACTAACAACACTCTGGGTGGGTCTTCAGGGAAAATGAGTACCCCTTCTCCTTCCTGTCCCTATTACTTTGCTGTTGCAGTCAAACACCAGTTCAACCAAAAGAATGACCCATCACTTTTGTGCTAGGAATTTCACAGTACTGTTTGGTGACTCCTCCAATAACTTCCTCCAAGATAACTTTTATAAAATCATGATATAAGCAGAAACAACTCTGAGCAAAATAAATTCTTAATTTCATCTTCCCTTGCCAAAAATGTTTACAAGACCCAGTCTGAAATAACATTACTTCAGTATCAACTAAAAAATGTCCAGTCAGGTTAATTTAAAATTGCACAAAACAAAATTGAATCAAATTATTCCCCCCAGGTGCATTCTCTTCTGTTATTTTGAACCTATTTGAAGCAGTTTCAGGGATGAGGTTACCATCTGTGCTCTGAATTTGGAAAGCATCGTGTTTATAAAAATTACTTAAAATTGATCTATGGAAGTTGGAACTGTCAAAAACAGTAGAACATCATCTAATTCCCCACATATTTTGATCTTCAGTGTTTTTTATTTATATGCATGCTAGGAATGAAACTGGCACTGACAGAAGGGATAAGTTGCAGCAATGGAAACGTTAGCTCCTGTCCATTTATCTAATCAAATGCATCAGCAATACAAATGTCCTACCCAGAGCCTGAGCCTAAGGATATATGCACCATCTTTCAGGTTACCTGTGCTCCTCAGTATCTCCAAAGATAGAGAAGATGAGTTGCCAGGTACAGTCAGTGTTTATTCTAAAATGAGCATTTATTTTATGAAAGATGATGTGCTTTGACAATGGAAACCAAGCCATGCATTTCCTCTGCCACTTGCTGTTATTCATTAAATTGACTTATCCTCTTTATTTTTTTATTCTCAGGTCTTCTGAATCCTATGAAAAGCACACTCTATGATGCAAGCTTCTAAATGCCCTCACGTCCTCTTTCCAAATCAGTGTCATTTCAGTTGCAGCCAGGATTTGGATAGACTGAGGCATAGTCTAATGGCTCTCCCCAGTAATCTACGAAAGTAAATGTATATTTTGAGAAGCTTTAGTGGCTTCTTATAGTCTAGCTGAAAACAGCTGCTCAGAATTGGTGAGACCAAATCACATCAGAGGATAGCTGGATGCTTTGGCCCTGCATATCAGAAATTAGCAAAATACAGATCACTAATACATTGCATTGTAGCAGTTTTGCTGCCTGTGCATTCGTTCAGCATTTAATTATTCGGGGCAGGAAAAAGCTATTTTCTGTAGTAGATATTTACCTTCAATGCAGTAGATTAAAATGGTATTCACTTTGGCTGAGGAGAAACGTGTCACTTACCTTCTGATGGGGAATTACAGCCCTGGGAGAGTCAATTCTGGGAGCTGTGGTTGAAACTGGCACTGGACGTTTAGATCTGGGGATTAAAAGAAAAAAAACAAGGAAAAAAGATGTGCACGCTGGACTCCTATTTTTCAGCTCCAATTTCATGCCAAAAAGCTGCTACATCAAGACTGCAAGTTAAGCATAGCCTAGACTTTTTCTATCAATCATCAGGCTTTTTCTACATCTTCATTTACAGAAGTATTAAATGAGAGAAAAAATCTGAGAAAATTTCTCAGAATGATGAAAATCCACCAGTTATGGAAGCAACCTCTGACTTGGGAGATCATCTGTTTTCCAATACTTGTGACAAAATGCATTTCAATAGATGAAAGTCAGACACAACTAGATAAATTCAAGTTTGGGGAGCACTCTGGAAAAAGAGACTTAAAGGTGTTTTAAAATGCATAGGTTAATCTTCGGTGCTGAGGTATCTCAACACCAACTCCATGAAAAATTATTATTTAATAACTCAAACAGTACAACTACAACTGCAATTACTTAAACCTCTCTGCAGGAAGAAACACAGGCTTCATTTCAGACAACTGAGTTTCACAATGAGCAGAATACTACTGAATTAGCCACTCCAGGCACCTGTCTTTCACCTGTACTTGACAAATATATGTCCTTGATGATTTAAAAAGCCCAAAATAAATCCCACTAAAATGCTTTGAAAACATACAGTTTGCCCTTTCATTGGTAAGTAACAAAGAAAGCACAGTGGCAAATGTTAACTGAAGTACTTCTAGAATGCTCAGGTAAGTGAAGATGTAATAGTGGGAGGTGTTGTGAGAATCTGCACAGTGCTGAACATTCCTCTAAAATCATTCCAGTACATATGGGATCACCAGCAAAAATGAAATGAAAAACAAAAATAGTCAAAAGAATCAGAATTATACAAGTAATAACCCATTTCCAACCTACAGATCAGGATTATGCCTCAAATTCTAATCTTTAAAAAGTACATTTCAAAATTAGGACAGGTACAAAAATGAAATAAAAATACTTAAAAGCTTACAAATCAAATAGAAGCAACTGAGACATTTGGAAATGTTTGCTTTAGACAGGAGACAAAGAAGGGAAGACATTACGGAGGCTTAGAAAATAATGAATGGTAGAAGAAGGGAAATAAAACTACTGTTGTGGACATTGAGGAAAATTGAAAAGACAACACATATAAAATTGATAAAGGCAAACATCTTTTTCCAGAGAACTTGATTAACCTGAGGTGAAACTCATTGTTACAAGATATCATTGCGACTATGAGAAGAGCAGAGTATCAGAATGGATCAAACAGTTATACTTAACAACAAAAACCCCAAGAGCTGCTTTAGACTGGGTATAATAAGTAAACATACAGACTCTCATTTTCCATGGCACAGCTTAAAAGACCTTCTGTGTTAGTTCATTATTTCCTTACTGAGGGCTGTGTTGCACTTTCCCCTGAAATACTTACCAGGGGCATCTACCAGAGAGAGAAAGCTGAGCTAAGCAGGAACAGGGCTCATCCCCAGTGGCAATCCCTGCATTAATACCCAGCTTTGCACTGAGCTCTGTGTTTAACTTTAGCTGCCACACATAACATTTTTTTCCATAAGCAGTAGTGAACAACAACAACAAAAACACCTAGAAAAAAGGAGTAATCCTTACAGGAAGATTTCCACTTAGAAGGTAAGGAAATTTTGCTACTTTGAGAGCTGAAAACAAAGCTGATGTAATAGATGCCTACCTTACAACCAGGTACTATGAAAATGAACACAGTCTGAGGAGACAATGAAAACTGGCATTTTGTTAAACAATGTGTAACTAACCTGTGAAATTCACTGACAAAGTATTCGTGAAACAATGGGCTAGAAAATTGTAATTCATACTCACAGCTGAAATACATCACAATATACTCCCTAAGACATAATTATCTAAGAAATAGATACCTTCAAGTTCTAAGAACAAGAGCTACTCACTAACTGCCTAAAACAAACTTTCCTCAGGCAAGTTATCTTCTCTCAGGAATGAGAGCCGTACTCTTCCTCCAACCATATTAGCTTAAAAAGAGAAACAATAAATCATATTTATGAGACATGCACATGTATCATGAAAGACAGCAAAAAAGAGAAAAAAAATCAACTGCAGCTCATAACACACGGTAGCTGAAAACTGAGTGACAGTTCATGAACGCACAAAGATTTAGGGGATGATTCTGCTCCTCTTTCCATTACTGTAATTTCTGAGTACAGTCAGTTATTTCTGTGAGGTGACATTGGTGGACCTGGGCATACTAGGCTAAGTGTCCCCCTGCTCTGCTCATTGATGATGAATTTTAGTGCCAGAGCAGCTCAGCATTGTAAATGTGGTTTGCCATGTACAGAAGCGTAGCAAACAACCGCACACTGCATGTTTGATGCTTAACTGGAAAACATTTTATTGCAGCAAAGGAATTTATTTACCAGACTATTCCATCACTTCTGATGCTTACTGTATGTTTAGTTTTCCTCTCTCATCATTACCTGCCCACAGAAGATGATGCTAAAAAGCTGCATTTCTTCCAGACTAGCGATAAAATACATCTGTCATTCACAGTGTCAGCCAAGATCTGTATTTGACACCAACTTGGAGATTTCAAGATGTTACTTGAAAAGGTTGTTCCTACACAGCTCTGACTTGGATGTTTATAGCTTTGATATTTAAAAACAGAATAATGAGGCTTGCTAGATCTAGCAGAGGCTTGCACCAGAGAAAAGGGCAGAAGAGGTGAAATCAATTTGTGGAATGAAAGTGTATGCACTTGCAGAATAAAGTGATTATTTACATAAGAGTCATTACTCCTCCAGGAAAAAACATCTGCAAGTTCAGAACATTCTTTTTTTCCTCCATCTTTTGCTAGATGGATCAAATCCTGCAGCATCAGAAGTTTGCTTTTCAAGTGATGATGACGCTGTAGCAAACATATGTGTCCAAGTTTACAGTTTAATTGATTGATTGCAAAATTATTTTATTCCAAACACTTGAGGGTGTACCTGCTCAGTAGGGCTATGAGAAGGATGAAAGCCCAAATTTCACAGATGATTGTGATAATTTTAGATTTGATGTTGAATTTTTTCATGAAGATTCTTTTTCTTAGAAAATTAATTTGATTTCAACTTTCAGACATTTTCTTCTACATTTTCCTAATTTAAAATGGAAACAAAAACCTCATTTCAAAATGAAAACTTAGAACAGGTCTAAGGATGAACAAACACATAATTCTGGTATTGTTTAAAACTCTTCTCCTTTCTACAGATACACCTCTTCTCTCCCTCAATACTGGTTCTCTTTTCAAATGAAGTTCAAAACCAAGATGGATGTAGTTGTGCAAAGCAGTTCAATTTTGATAGCACTGCTCAAATGACTGCCAGAATTCCTACTTGTTCCCACCTAAATACATCTTTAATTGAAGAGCACTTGATTTCAATCCTGGTATTTTTGTACTCACAACAAAGGTTTATTAGAAGTCAACTGCACTGAGGAGCTGCCTGCCTAAGGAAGGGCTGCAAAGGAGTTCTGTGATGCACTATCAGTTTAAATTGCATGCTCAGGGGAGCACAATATTGTACTTGCAGAGAGGTGACATGATCTAAGAGATAATAGCTCTGTTTCATCTTCATGGGGCTTTTTTCATTTTCATACCTTCACCAGTCAGTGTCTATCTTTTCTAATTCTCAGGACAACTAAAATCAACATTTCTTTCTTACAGTATGCCTTTTTCATGTGTCATTTTATGACACGAGCACTTATTTACAACCTCTTGAATATCTTAATAATTGCATCTCAGTATTTCCACTACTAGAAAATGAAAAGGCGCCAAGTGCATGGAAAGGTAATAAAACAGATTAGATTAGGGTTAGAAATGCTTAGAAAACATTTGACATACTTTAGCTATCACCTAACTGAAATGGAGGCATTCTGGAGCGGAGCAGGTGAGCACAGAGCAGGATGCAAAACAAAAAAGTGTAGAATAGGGCTTCTGATATATATATGTGTGTGTTTTAATGCATTATGATCCTGACAATTTGGTGGGGATGATGATGGGAGTGTCAGGGAGAGACATAAAAAGACTGAATATTACTTATGGTTATCAATTTGAGGTGTCCATTTAATAAGTGCTAAGATATTAATGTGCCAGTTAAATCTTCAGCTAACCAGTGAATTAGGCAGCCAAGCAGAAGCTGCTGCTTGTTTTTAAGTCTTGCACAGAAAATCTTGAATCTCATGGTACCGTGGTGTAATTCGCTATGCCCTGCCTGGGACATCAGCAAGTACTCTTAGGGACTCCAATGAGAATCACAAAGACAAAGCCCTGAACATTTCAGTACTTCACAGTACAGTACTTCAAATACAACTGTGATCACTCTGGGCCTAGGATCAGACCTGCTTTCCCTCACTCAGGATATCATCTGTGCCTGCAATAAAATTGAAAAATACTTCCACCAGCACTTTTGCTCTCTATATATCAACGGCAAATGCAAATATTAGCATTTGGCTGGATGACTGATTCGTTAATTATTTCCTTGCACTCAGATTGCAAGTTGGGCAATTACACTTTCCAGACCTAGCACTCATGCCCACAGCAACATAAGGACAGAAACTTGTTAGGCATAGAGGGCATCAGCCTAAAAGGAAGCAGCTATCCAATAAAAAAGCTGTTTGGAAGTATGTAATAGCTATTTTCCTTTAGAAGGAAACTGAGTCAGAGGCAACCACAAACATTAAGGAATAGAAAGGGAAAGTAAAAGGGAAGAAGCCTTGGAGATTTTTATGAAAGGGAGGAAAGAAAGTGAACTGAAGCCAGTACGTGGAAAGATGAGATTTTTGCAAAGGCTCTTCTGATCTCTCTGACATCTGCACAGTACCTGTTGCATCCTCCTAACTCCTCCACTGCTATGGAAAATCCCTCCTTTCCTGAACTGCCTCACATTCTGCCCTCCAGCTTGTTCCCTCCTGAACTGAGCCACTGGCTGTCAATGCCTCCATCCGCTCCTAATTGACTTGGTACTGACCCTAAAATTCCTCCATCCCAGCAGCTTCTATGGGCAAACAGGGAGGATATCCAGTATCCCTGTAGCTCTGCCCTGGGGGTGACAGTTATCCACAGAGTACCAAGCATGAATGCTGAGCACATGCCTGGCACTCACCCAATACACACAGCAAGTTCCACACTTAACCTCCAAGGAGCTGGACACCTTTACCCAGGCAGGTTATTTTTCTGTCTCCTGCTTCCTGTCTTTGCACTGTTTTTAAACCATTTCCAAAAACTTCCTCTACATTTCACTACTGCAAACTTGTGTAAGCCATAAAAAGATGCGGCTTCCTACCAAGGAAATGTCATTCCATTACAAAACTTGTTTATGCTGTCATGGGTTGAATTTGTATGCAGACGTGTACTACCATTAACACTGCTGAAGAAATACATTAATTTTCTATCAAATCTATGGGCAGCCCAGTGCAGACAAACCCACAATACTCTTGAAATACTCAGAAATACCTAAATTGGTATTGATTATAAATAGGAAGCCACTACTCTCACCAACAATAAATTGGTTAATTGCAGAATTTGCATTGCCTAGTTAAAGACAACGGCGGTTTAGAATCAAAAACAAGAGGCTGAAATGCAATCAAATTTACCAGAGAGGGATCAAGGCTTAATGGCATAAAAACTTCAGCTATAGCAGCTCACTTGGAACCTAAAGTTTGGCATAATTATTTATTATTGATGATTTAATTATTAGATTGATTATTTATAATTACTGAGAGATGCTAAAAATCGATTTAAGGTAAACATACAAATAATAAAAAGATTTGTTAGTTTAAGATCATCAGAAAAAATGTTTGGTTTATGAAATTATCTAGTATGTAAAGCAAAGAATTAGTAATAATTAATAAAGAGCAGAAGAAGCACTGAATAAAGATTCAATTTTTGGATGTAGCCTATCGTATCCTGGTCTTAAGATGTGATGCAACTCTCCCCAGCAAACATAATAAATAACAGTTTTGAAGAATTTAGTATCAAATATTTAAGCAAGATCTTTAGTTGAAAAATATCTGAAGTGAACTAAAATTATTTTCTCTGCTTGTTCTTCACCTGCCATGCGAATAGTGCACCGGAGACTTAGACCACCCCCATTCCAGTATCATCAGGGTCTTCCTGCAGTCCTGCAACTCTTGGCTTCTTAGCAGCTTCCTTATGGGTGAAAGTCATTCAGGTGCACATTTCAGAGCAGCAACGGAGACTGATGTAGGGAACTGCCCTAAACAGCCAGCTCCAGAATAAGGAAATCACATCCAAACTCCAAAGATACGATGATTCTCAAAATAATAACATAAGGCTTTGTAACTGCCTTCTGTTCAATCAGAGTTCAAGCGTTGTCCAAATCCAAACAGATTCCTATCATTACACAGAAAAAGCCTGTTTTTCCCCTTACCACTGAACATTTTCTAAAAGCAAAAGCCTAACTCAGTATACTTCAAGCATCCTGACCACATTAGTTTTCTGAAGCTACTAATGAAGCATATTTACTTAGTTAATTTTCCTGTAACTCCTCTTCACTGAGATTTCAACCTTACAATGTCTTATGGCTTTTAGAGCACTTCTAATGAACATATATGGGAGAGAAAAATTAATGAGCATGGATAATTAGACCTTAACTACAGTCTACCTCATTTAGGCCTTCGCTTTCTGTTTCCAAGCTAAAACACTTCAGTGGACTTTCCATTAAGATCTGTATCAGAGCCTTTGACTAAAAACATAATTCTATGTGTAAAGATGAAGTGGATAAAATTAGCCAGGACTTGTCAAAAGAATTTGTCTGATATGGAGGTATTTGAGTGCTGTTTGGGGTTGTCACTCCATTGATGCAGTAACACCCCAGGGCCAGCCTGTGCCCAGTGCTCAGCACTGATGGGCTTCAGCAGCCACCAGCCAGGGACAGCACAGACACCAAGAGCTGCCCAGCCCCTGATGGGTGCCTGACAGCCAGGCAAAACAGACCTTGGTGTATCACTGCAACAAAAAATGGGTTGCCAATATTTAAGAGTTTGTGGGAGGAAAAAAAAAGTTAGGGCAGACAGCTTTTATAGGGATTGGTGGGCAAGAAACACCTCGGTAAAAGGGATCCAAAGGAAACCAAAAAACTCATAGGCACAAAGAACATTTACAAGACTGATCTAGAAAAGCCTTAGTGTTTCATCTGATTGAAAAATCCCTCATTCCACTTCTAAAAAATACTTTATCATCCATTCCAATTAGCTTTAAGTGTGTAATTTACATTTTTCCATGACCATGCTTCAGCTAATCAGCATTAATAAGAAAAGGTCCCAGCCTGAACAGACTGCAACCTTGCTGTCTGTTGTAACATTTTGCTAACATATCTGCTTCCTCCTTGCAGAAAGCAGCCAGGAACTGTTTGCCTGAAAGAATACAACTGCCATGTATATTTACTAAGCTGTCAGCCCACTGGCTTCGGTGAGATGGGCCCATGGTACCCATCTTGACCTTTCCATGGTGAGTGAAATATAATACGTGAAAGAATTCGCATGGAGATTATCTTTAGGGAATCCAGAAAATATTTCTCACATAAAATGATGAATTTTAACCTCACCTCTAAGCTGGTATTTGGGGGGGGGGGGGGGTGGGAAAGTGATGTGCACTCCGAGAACAGTTCTAATCCCTAAGCAGAATCTTGTTGCAATGAAAACTTCACTGCCCTTTAAAGCCTTGGCATATATCCACAGATTCCAGGCTCTTTTCTAAAACTAACAAGGACACTTTATGCAGTGAGTGTAAATAGCGATCCACTCAATTAAACTGCTCATGTAAGGAATATATTTGTATTTATTGCAGTGACTGATATTGATACTTTATTTCATTTTCCATGGAAATAGCTGCTCATTAATTCCACCAGCATTAAATGTTACCACTCAGAGAGAGCAGCTCACAGCCCTGTCCAAATGATAGCCTGACATCTGTAAACAAATCCTACTGTCCTCTCATACCTGCATACCGAGACCACTGGGCACACAGCGGGAGTCACCTCTATCTCAGACGGAGCAGGGGACGGCCATCTCTCTCAGTAATACAATGTAGCTTCCTTAAACCAGCAGCGAGATGTGTCTTTTTTAATGCTTTAAGCATACAGAATCACCAGAAGGAAGGAAAAAACCCTTGGCTATTGGTGGCAGATGACTCTCAGAAGTTCTAGAGTCACATGCCTAAGCAAAATAAGCTAACTAGTATGACATACATCCACCATTAGTGTTCTTTTTTCTACTAATCTGCCTAACATTTTGAATAGTCCAACTAGTTCAGACCATGCTTTCATCAATATTGTATACATAGTTCCACTCTACCCTGAGCTGGGACAGACACCATCTTCTAATTCTTCTGAGCATAAACAGAGCCCTATTCTGGTTCTGATTTAAATGTGCCCATTAGCAGACCTAAAACACGCACAGAATTGGTTACTACTCCCAGCTTCAGACAAAAGAAAGCAGTTTACAATAACCACTGAGCTCCCCTTGCTTGCAGTTTGCTGTCACCACATGCTTTATTTATAGTAGGCCTGAAATAAATACTGCAGGATCAGCCATCTTTTGGTGCTGCACAAAAAAGGAAAGCTATTAAATATTTACCGTAAGTCTCTCATAGCCTTGCCTCTGACACTTTCCCTTTCAGTAGAGAAAAGAATTATTTAGCTTATGATTTTCCAGCAAAAGACAGCCAATTGTGACTGTCTGGAAGCGAAGGGTAGCATCGCTGGCATGCCCTGGGAGGGGAAAGTTTTGTCAATGTGCACCAGGCACAGAAGTCTCCACCTCCCCTGCTCCTCTCCAGCAGCACAGAGCGACGCCAAAGCAGAGCCTTAGAGTGACACAGGAATGTTTGTGCCAGCAGAATGAGGCATGCTCATGTTACAGCACTTTCCAAAACTAAGCCAGTACATTTGGTGAATCCTTTCCAAGGAGGCTGATCAGATTACTTGAGTTAAGATCAAATGATCTTGTGGATGCTCCAGTGAAACATGTTGACAAATAATGCTGCTCTCTCGTGCATTGCACTTACTGTGCATTTAAAAAAGAAACCCATTTGTATGAAATAAAAATAGACTTTGCATGCGTTTTGCTTTTAACTGTGAACTGAATACTGCAGAATCCACATTTATGGCCTAATTTCTGTGGGACAGACAGACAGTTAAAGATGAACTTTGACTGGCCTAGAATTAAAATGCCTGAGGGCAGCTGTGTAGCTCAAGTAACTGATTAGAAACTGATACTGAAAAATGACTGAGAACTGAACTCCAGGAGGTCACAAAAAGACTAAAAGCAAAGCAATGTCTTTTTCCACCCCAACCTAGGCCATTATAGAGTACGATCACAGCCTTCCCTAGCATGGTCCAGCAGAAACAGCACCAGTCCCCCCTGAGTACACCTAGAGCAGTGCAGGTTTCTAAAGAATAAGCTGCATCTACAGAGGTATGCAATACTTTAGAATATCAGCCTGGTTTGCCTGGGTGTCTCATGGCAGTTCTGCTGAGTAATAGTGCACAGTGCCAAAGACACTTCTTTCCTTCTCCTCTCACTCCTGCTCTCTTTTCTTCAGCAAAAAAGAATTCACTTCCTAGATGTACTTTGTCCTCTAAACTTAAGGAAGCAGTGCCAGTCTGGAGGGTCCCATACATTGCCACATCACTGGATCACAGGTCCCTTTCTCCAGGCATGGTCCAAATACTTCAACTTCCTGGCACTTGCCAGTCTGCATCTTTTAGCTTCCCGAAAGCAGCAAAGGGCTGCAGGCTCTAGAGAAATAGGCAGCCAGACAATGCAGCTCAAGCCACTAACAAGTTCTGGCTGCCTGATCAAACGCCTGGCATAGCTGGTGAGACTTCCAGCCTAATTTCGTGGGTTTATGTGAAAACATAGCACAGGTGAGGTGATAAGAACAAATTTTAAGAGGGAGTTAAGGGAATGAAGTTGTCAGAAAAAACTTGACATCCACAAATTCCTGAACCCATGACTGAAATACGGAGAACTCCACTCAGGCCAGCACTGAATGTTCATGGAAGAGCTACGTTAGCGTACCTTGAACAGTGCAGGTGGTACTTGAATTAAAACTAAGTTAATACAGCCAGGGAATCATAGAATCCCATTGTTTAGGCAGGCAAGTATGAATGGGGGCTCATAACACTTCCCTTTTTCCTACGTTTGATGCCTTGCAATTGGATGTCCTCCACAAGCGCTGACATCACGTACAGCTTTTCTCGACAGCCAAATTAAAACAATAACCAGTTCCCCACCCTGAAAAAAGCCCGCAGGGAACCAAAGGGTTAGAATAAAAGTGAGTAGCAGGAAACACTGTCTGAACTGTCAGGTTATAAACAATGCTCATGAAACCTTCATGGCCACGATCAATAAAGGGAAAGGCCATTGCTCCTGAGAGCCAAGAACCATTAGAAAAATAAAAAGCTTTCTATCTCGGAACATTTATGTCGAGATTCCACATTCCACTGCTTCTTCCACGGCCTTACAGATTAAACAAGCAAGATCAGTTCTACTTCCAGTGCTGCAACAGCGAAACCAAGCCACAGATTGCCTGGCAAGGCATTGCATGACCTTGAAATGCATTCTGTAGAGCCATGTGACTACTTCACATACATGTCCAATATCATCACAATTTAGAGCTTAAGTCTTCCTATCACAACAGTCAATCTCCTAATGCATGTATGTGCCTCTTCCATCGGAAAGGATTTCCAACATTTCCAAACTTTCATACAAATAGGATTAGTGAGCACTTCCATCTCTGTGCTCTTTAGGGCAACTAGGGCTGTTTTTCCATAGTAGTAGAACGCTCCGCTCCAGTTTCATTGCTGCAAGCCACGTCTAAAAAAAGTCAAAGTGATCTCTTAGCACAGTCATCTTCCTGGTAACCAAGTCCCAGGAGATTTTGCCTCTCTTCTGTCTTGTTCTTATTTGGTTGAAAGTCACCATCTCTTGTCACTGCTACCTTCTTTTTCATGTTAACTGTTATTCTTTTCACCAATCCAATATTTGTAAAATTTTTTTGTTGAAAAAAGTATATTGCATATATCAAATTTTGGGCAGGTGACTAAACTGACAATCTTTCTGTCCTTAGGTAGATTAACCCATTTGTGTCCAGGGAAAAAAAATTTAAGGCAAGGTTAATACAACTTCCTGAATATAGTAGAGATGTCTTTTGTTCAAGACATCGGATCTTTAATAGGGTCCTATGTGTACATCAGCTGGCCAAGATCACTTGCTGCTAGGGTTTAGCCTGTAAAAATTCTGAATTCTGCAAAGCAAAGCCAGCTTAAAGCCTCTGAGCACAACTTTTTGAATAGCCCCTTGTCATGTAAGGAAAAAGCATTATTAAAAATAAAATTGCTTTTCAGTCTTTTTCATTGCGTTGTCCCAATGAGGCTGAATGGGTCACCAAGGCAAACTAATAGCTCACATCATAAAGCAGCTGAAGAGGAGCATCCATTAACTGTACAAGTTCAGAGCAAAAACATTATCTGAGAAAGTTTTCATTTGCTAAAAAAAGCCGTTTTATGATCTATTATGTTTACTAGTATTTCATTTTATTTTATGCCATTTGCCTTCTTTTCAAAATGGATCGTAGTTCATCTACATCTATTATCTATGCAAGCATATTTCAGTCTGTAGAACACTCCATTACTGCTTTCTTTGGTTGTTCATTATCCATATAACTTGAGTATCTGAATTATGTATTACTGTTTTGGAACCAAGAGACAAGGCAAGACTTAAAAAAATATAGAAGAAACAATAAATAGAGATGAAAGCAATTAATACAGGTACTTCCAATAGTTCAGTTTTGGGTTTTTTTAATGATGTGGCCACTAGAATTGATGGTATTGTAATTTAGAGGTCAGCAAATAAAAAAGCACAATGATTACTCAAATGAAATATCTCTGGCAAAACTTGATCAAAATTACTGTTTTAAGTGACTTGTCTCTGTGATATGTACTACGATAATCTGTATTTGTTAGTCACAAATTTGGAAATCCTTCTTCTGTGTGTAAGGAGAGCTATTGGCTTGTAGTTTTAAATGCCAGGCCATAGAGGCAGACACTGGACAACTTTCCAGGTTCAATATTCAGGAAAATTAATACTAAACGTGCAACAACCCAAAGCGCAGTAAGAAATGTTTTCTCTCAGTACAAAAACACAAAGATCCAACAGAAAAGCAGACAGACATTCTAAAACAATCAGAAAGGGTTCTCCTTAACTTTCAAACAAAAAATAATTCAGAACAATGTAAATTTTTGTAATAAAAGATATAACACATATATTTGTAATAACACTAGCACTCAGAGTGAAGAAAAAAAGCGCTGGAGTGCATGATAGGATGAGAATTCAACTACATGCATCAAGGTAGTGATTTTGTACTCTATCTGGAACACTCAAAGACAAACTTAAAGCCATGGGGGAAAATCAGCCACACATTTTGCTTTATAGTACCCTGTCCTGTCTTGGAAACTTCATCTAAACTTCTTATTCTTTAGCTATTAGCCTGTTCCTGATACTGATTATCTCTACTGCACATTCATGTAAGAGTTTCTTCGGTATATTCTCAGAAATTGTACTTCCACATTAGTCTGCTTTCTGTACTTGTCTTTGCCTACCCTGTACAAAAATTATCTTCTTCACAATGCAATAAAATTAGCAGCTACTTCGCTTTCTATAATTATGGAGCTTTAAATATTAATACATTTATTAGAGAAATCCTCTGTGCAAGGTTATCTACCTTGAGAATAAGTTTCCTTGGAAGCAACATGAACCAGCAGAAGTTAAAAGACCTATTAACTGCTTTCTTAATGGCAAGGCAACTTTTATCATATCTCTTTGATAAAACCTGCCCTCTCCATGTTCTACTGCCTCCCTTTCCTGCACTTGGGCTACACCTTTCTTATTCTGTCAGATGCAGAGCAGACTTTCAAACTCACAGGTGCCAGACCATTAGCACAAATTCTCAGCCTGCTGCAACTATTCTTCCTGAGAATGACAGGTTCCTCCCATGCACTCATAACACTTGTTATGTTTGTTTTGTCTAGAACAGTTGTTCATAAATTAGCCAAACGAAACTGTTTCCTACATGAGAATAACCAAAACAAATGTCACTGTTGGATTTATTTAACAGAAGCTTGAATGGATACGAGATTACACCTGTACTCAATAGGCTAAATCCCACGCAGATACACCCAACATAACCATTCAATTTCTACAGGAATCCATGCTGACTTCTACAAGAATCAGAGGAGATTGTGGCTTTCCATCTTGTATCTGTGACATGAGCACTTCAAATAAATCTAGCAGACACACCTGCAACCCTTAGTCACGAGTTTCATAGGTCGTCCTTAGGAACACAAAGAGTTTAAGTTATACCAACATACTTCTGCAGAGTGAGGCTCAGGTTGTGGCTGGCTGATTTGATCTTGTTCTGGGCCTCCAGGTGGGTCATGCTGTCAGTGTTGACTCCATCAATGGCCACAACGAGGTCCCCCTGGTTCATCTGTGACTGTGCTGCCTTGCTGCCAGGGGTGATCTGTGTGGGAAAAGACAAAAGAAAGTCTTATCCGGATGCGAAGCAGCTGTATGCAAAACAGCTGAAGAACTCGCCCAGAATTATAGTACAGAATAGATACAGCAAAAAATACACTAATAGATACAACAGCAGTTGTATCCATTATTGTATGGGTGAAAAATCAAAATTTATGGAAATTAAACAAATCAAAGCTAACTCACACTTCTGCAAAGGTCCAAGACACCATCTACTTGTTGTTACTTCCATTTTGAGAGGTTAAGCCCAATATAGTGGTTCCTTACCACCTATTATCGCTATCTCAAGGGGATAATTATCTCTATATAGCAGCAGTATATAGAGGTATTACTCAGAAGCAGAAAACTAATGAACCACTATCCACTGTCTGATTTTATTGTATTTTTCCTCCTAAAAGCCATTTTCCCCAAATTAATTAATTTTATTGAGGGCACAGAAAACGAATACATGTTAGGGGGCTTGGGCATGCTTTGTTTCTTTCATAGCAAGTTTTAGAGGAAATCATTCTGCTTAACTTTATCCATATACAACTGTAGTTTCATTACCAACAGATCGCTACGTACCCATCTCACCAACCTGTTGGACCTCACATCCCAAAGACCAGCACCCTTAGAAATAAGAAGCCACAGTGCTGCTACCACAAACCCAACAACTGACACAACAGATCAGAAATTCTGTTTGTTCACTACGGCAACACAGTTACCAAGCTCCAGGTAGCTTGTGAACTGCATCTTCTCTGAATGGACAGCACCCCAACCTCAGTTTTACACAGCCCTCTCAGCTTCCATACAGATGACACCAGTACAGTACTAAACCAGGAAAGCCTTCATATACCATCAGCCAGACAAATTTTAATGAATACACCAGAGTTGTCCTCTGCTTTCAGTACTCAGTACATAAAGAGCATGGATGTAAGCTATAGGTCTTTGCTCTTAGAGACTCACTTCTTTACATTCCTCACTAAGAAACCCAAGGATAATCTAAAATACTACAACAAAGGCTGCATTCAAAAATTCTGTTCCTTCATTACAGTGAACATAAAAGAAAGATGTGTTTGATTGTGAGCCAAAACTTCCCTGTGAATTCAGCCAGGCTGAAAACATGAAGCTAAATTTCTAGGGAAACCAAAACCCAACACAAATTAAAACACTTCTAAGTGTTAAGTGAAATTCCCTAACTTGCCCTCCTTAATACTACCTCAAAACACTTACAAATATATACATACTCAAAAAAAACTTCCTTCCAAAACAATTCCCTAGACTGCTTGTTTATGCGCTTTACTGGCAAAGACAAATAATAAAAAAAAAGGAAAAAAACCCTTTCTTAACACACTGTTAAAGGTGCTCAGTATTGAGGCCAGATGTCCAGTTAAGTGTAGTCTGACAATGGAAGGTGTCTATTTACTAGAACATTAGCTCTACTATCAGAGCGCTAGAACGCACAGCAGCCTGGATACTCAGGCTACTTAAAAATAAAGATTACTTTGGAATTAGGCACTGTAAGTAATTTCCAGAACTGATTCAACTGGAAGAGGCAAGTTTTAATACCTTTTCATTTGAGATAGAAGCAATGAGTTCTGCATTTTCTCTGTGAAAGACACCTACAGATACGATATTCTCATGCAAGTAGAGCTTACTGATAATGGCAGTACTGTTGCCCAATGTATTTTCCTGGTGTTAAGGAATCGAGGCATGGGGGAAATATTTTGTGGTAGTTTCAAAGACAGAGTTTTATTCTGCAGTCTAATGCACCCTCACAGAAAAAAAAAAGAAAACAAAGATTCGTGTGACAAGCATAGTTTTCCTAACCTGTTACACAAACATTAGCTTCCATGCATTTTATTGACTTGCATTGTGCCAAGTACACAGAATCCAGAAGCCTATAAAGAATATGAATTATTTGTACACCCACATATACTCGTATAACTACTCAAAGATCCTTCCCTGCTCAGTCCCCCAAATATGTCGAGAAACAGAATCTGCAATAGAATAAAAGGTAAAGAAAGGGCAAAAAGTGAACCAAAGCCAAACTCGGACAAATGAGTCAGTAAGACTTGAATTCATCAAGTAGGACACTTCAGTCTTTCTCAAATCATCCTTTTTTTACTAAATAATCTTCACACATCACTTTTCTAAGACACCACTTTTTACCTCCTCATATGAAACATACAAGTTCTTGCCACACAGTATTAACTGTGTGATGCTGGTTCCAAATTCTGGGACACTCTCCCTCACATACACCTTCTTCTTGTCAAAAACAAAGAATGGTTTTTGAACATCAACCCAGTTACTGAAAGTCAAATGTCTGCCCTACTTTGGGTATTCTTACTCAACACATATCTCTCCTTCCAGTCCCCAGTGATGCCTCAAACAAAAGAAGCCCAGAGAAGCAGAGCTTTCACAGAAAGGATAAAGTACTCAAGATCTGGGACTAGTTTAACTTAGCTCTAACACACTGACTTCCCTCTCATTTTCTCTGACTTCTGCTTTTAGCAGCCCCACATGTAAAAGCTGTATCTTAAAATAAAGACACAGCATCTACAACTCTCCTAGAATTAGAGTCAGTTTAGAGGAGATGGTTGTAACGAATGACCTAACTTCACTTCTTCTAATGAGACATTTTCTGCCTAATACTTTTAGAAAACACTACCTAAATGAAAAAAAAACACTAAACCGTTCATCACAAGACTCTTTCAAACAAGAAGTCCTCAGTAACTCTGAATTTGTGATTTACATGACTTTCTAACTATGGCCATTGCAACACTGTTTCTGAGGCAAAGAACTCCAGGCGAACCACACTGTGAAAGACAAGGAAACAGTCTCAATCATGGCTCAGTTAGTCTATATTTAAAAAGGAAATGAAAGGGATTCAACTTCTTCAACTAAGTATAAGGGTAGCAAATTCTGGGCAGGATTCTTTCATACAATTCTACTTCATACAATTCCCATTTCAGGGGACTGCGCTCCACTGATGTCACTTTAGCTCTAAAATTCAGCTTATCCTTACTTCATAGACAGCAAGACTCACAAGTATAAAAGATGGATCTAATTTATTGTATCTGCAATTCAGACAAGTAGTAAGTATCACGAAAGAATTACTTCTTCTCATGCTCTTTCCACTGGTTAAAAGCATGTTAGATTATTTGGTCCTGTAGAGTTTTATATAGAAGGTATTATTAAAGACTGGATGCATAATCTGTATTAAACATGAAAATCAAAGTACAAAATTACATGTATTTCAGTTAGAACCCAAGAGACATCTCTGTGAGAGTTCCAAGCGAAGCTGCAGCATCTCCAGCAGACTGCATTTCCAGCAGACATTGAGAACAGACAGTAATTGTTGTGAACAAAACACCAGTGTACAGATGGAGATACAGGGCAGACAGATCTGAAGTGTCAAGGCACATTCAAGACTATCTTGCTCCCATTTTTAAAGATCCAGCTGAAAAGAATGGAATGCAAAGTGTTTATCTTTCATCTGTTGGTATTTTCCTTTGAAAATTCATCTCTGATCTACTAAAACATTTACTAAATATAATCGCAAACAGAGAAGAGCTCACTGTGTCTTTGTAATACCTTCTGTAAATATTTTCTATTTAACAATATTTTTGAAGGACAAATGTTAATTAAACTTTAGAATTAGACTGGAGACCCACATCTGTCTACACAGCAAATTCTAGTTTGCTCTTATCTCAGCCTCTCTTCTATTAACAGAAGTAACAAACGTAGAGAAATGTAGTACTGTCAAGGACAAATACACATTTTTCACTTTCATCACCCATCTTTTTTTTTCCTAAAACAAATCTCTGGGCAAGATCTAGATAGAATGATTTCAGAAAACCTTTGTAATAGTCTTGACTCACTTGCTCTGGATTACAACATAGCTTTCAGTTGCTTCGTGCTGCAAGTGCCTTTATTTAATGCTACAGCAAGATGTTCATCAGAGTTTCAGTAACAGCTACTTCTGTTAATTGATTTACAAAATCCAATCCAGGGTGCCACCAACAGATCTAATTTTAATAGTATTTCTTCAGTGCCTCAAGCCCAAGCACAGATTTCATCTTGAAAAGCCAAACATCTCACCTTGCTCAGAAAAGCAGAGGAATACATGCGGCTTCAGAGATGTGAATTTTCAGCCCTCACAAATTTCCTACAAGACAGACATCTGACTTCCAACATCCCCAGCTTAAAGCAAGATGGCAGGCTGGAAGTATCACATGTTACTTCCAACACACTACAGAGAATTCTTACTACGCTCTGTTGTGAGCCGATCTGTACACGGGGTGAATATATAGTACCACAGTGACAGCTGTGCCCTAAAAAAACTCGTCTGCACTGGGTTCACAGTAAATACTACTTAGCAGGAGCTCTGGGAGGCAGCGTACAAAGAGCAGCTGCTGCACCACCTTGAGAACCGCACATGTTCCCAGCCAAGCCCCCTCAACTCCACTCCAAAGGGGAGAGATAGGGATCAGGCAGCATTTCAGTGGATGAGTGTTCAAATACTAATGAGAATGCTTGTACAAACAGATGGATGGACACAGTTTTCCTACCCCCAAGGAACTCCTAATTTACAAGGCAGACAAAAATACATAGGAAGGCCTAGACAAATGAGAAGCTGTTAATATAGCCTGCAGCATTAGCCAGGGCCTTTTCTTTTTCCAGGACTTGAGCTGTACCTGACTCCATCCTGACTTCAACTCCAAAATCAACAATTTGTATTTTCTGCTTCTCATTTAAGAACAACATTTCAGAGAATCAGATATTCACTAGCACTAGAAATGTACAAAAGCACAAGGAATGAATACCCTCTTCTCTTGAAGATCTCTGGAACAGAAGAAATAATTAAAAGAAAATGTTCTTTTCCATAATTGGAAAATCAGAGACTATAATGTGTTCTTACAAGAAAAGGACTGGACAGAGACTAAGGAACACTAGAAAATGCAATATGTTTCTTCTACAGAGAAAACAGCATTTAAATCTCCCTCCATTATATTCATGCAAGTGGTTTATCGCACAGACGCTTCCAACAAACCCTCAGAGTCATTCTAAGCTCTGAGGCTCTAAGTGCCCGCAAAACTTCCTTGCTTTATACACAGGAGCACGACCTAGTGAAAGGAGAGACGTGCTTTGAAACCTCATCGCAGAACAGTTGCTGAATGCCCACATGAATCCAAGTAGTCATCTCTGGACCAGAGACATCTCTTCCTTTCCCATAGTAAGAAAGTTAATTGAGGAAATTTATATTATTGTTTCCTAAATGAGTCACTTTCCATCCCTGTCCCCACGATAAACATGTAACAGCTCCAAAGGGAAAATAATGTTTTTTCTTAGAAAACAGAAGTCAATTTTGGACAAGAAAAAGCTGCAAAGAAAAATCAATAAAACCCACTGGGATAAGTCATCAGGCAGAAATTCACCATTTCATTTGACACACTGCCAGAAGGCACAAAACATAAACCAGGAACGAAACAGCCTAGATAACCTATACCACAGAGCAAGCATCCCATGGCTTTTATACCTTTCTGTGTCAAAAAGGAAAGCTGAGCAAGACCAATTAAATGCAAAGACAAGATTGCAGGAAACCTGAAACTAAAGTCCTTGCATGTATCACTAACCAAACCCAAAGTAAATTTCCATTTTGCAGCTACTACTGCCTGAAAAATATGTCTCATTGTTTTCAATTCACTATTGGGCTTTAATGTTTTGGGTTTTTTTCCTCCTTTCTGTGGTGTTTCTTTTGTTGTTTTGGTTTGTTTTTTCTTTTCATTTTTAATAAGACAACAAGAAGTGCCTTAAATGAAGACTCATGGCACGTGCAAAATATGCCACTGACACCTCGAAGAGATTCCATTTATGCTAAACAGAGCTGCACTGGCAAGCTGCAAAGACACTCTGAAGTGGCCTCTCAGGCTCTGCTTCATCTGTAGCTAGGAAGGGAGATTACAATACATGTGAGAACACTCAAAATAGCTCTAATCTACCTCCCTCGGGTACCAGGAATCACAATGCCACAGCAGCACAGAGATTTTGTGGGATGAACAGTTAAGCACTTACAGCTTGGGACACCCTGTGCTGAAATCTGTGCTCCAACAGCAGAAGGGCTAGGGGCATCCAAGCCAGCCAGCTTACCTCAGTCTCGGGAGTGCCAAGCCATGTTGGAATGATGCCACCTTGATTAACACCAAAAAATTCCCTTACTCTTAACATCACTCACAAGGCTGCTTTTCATGCACAATATATAGTCTCTTCAAGGAAGAAGACAGACAGATAGCCCTCCCTGCCAAGCTAACTAGACTCAGGTGATGAAAATAAGCCAAAAGTAAAAGACTTTCAGCTGTGAAATGAAAGGAAGCATATAGGCAATACTTAGAGAATTGCCCTAGGCAAGGCTTTGGGGGATGTTTTGAGAGGCAGTGTGGATACACCTGTTCCTATTTGGAAGATCATTTCATTCCCTGCCCCACCTCCACATTGTCTGATGGAAAAATTTTCAATCCTTTGTTAAAGAATAAAAAAAAGAAACATTGTGGACTTCGCAGACTAGCTTGTTAGAAACATGACTACTCTATGTTACACCAACTTTACAGATGATAGTAAAAGTGTGGATGTGGCTTTTTAAGAGGATGTGTTGGCGTAACTAGAAGGTTACACAGCTCTTTATATCGTGTACGGTATGAGTAATAGTAATAGCTCTTCTCCCAGCCTTTATCCAAATATAGCTGTTAGATCTATTCAGTCTGTTCTCAGCTAGCATCACACACTGTGCCAAGGCAGGGTGTGCTGTGTACCTCACAGAAATTAAATGGAAGTAAAGAGGGGAGTCATATAATGAGAAATGTTGATTGTTTTGTTACAACAGGTTTTAAGAAACAAGTGACTGAGTTCTTATTTGGTTTCAAGGAGTTTAATAACCTGAATGCAAATCAAAACCAAGAATGTAACTGAGGTACTGATCCTTAGTATTTTGGCAGGCCCTACGTGGGACGTGATGTGTCAGTTTCCACAGGACAATCCCCTGCAGCAAATACACACATAGCTTCCAACTGCCTGCAGAATCAGAACTGCCAAGTTTCTTCAAAGGTTCCCCATCCTCTTCCCTGTTTCTCCTTTTCAAATCTGAATTCCTTTTAAGGCAGTTGTATAAGGTGGGATGTTTCTTTGTGTTTCAAGCAGACAGATCTCAGTCATCAATATTGCCTCTACATTTTCACAGCTATCAGCTTCTTGAATTCTACATTCTGTGCAGCTTTTTAACCTGCTCACAGAAACACAATTTGTCTTGTCTCCCCCTACAACCATTAGCAACAAACTGAGGGGTTTATGTCTTTTGCTATTGGCCACTATGGTAAGATTTTCTTTTTTTTCAAGTTCATTCTGCTTAATGTATCTCATTGTATGTAACTAAGATCATGATGCTTTATAACTCTGAAGGGCTTTTGATTGGTCCAGCAACAATAAGGCCTGACTAAAAGGGCATTTGAGACAATACTGAGAGGTTTAGTTTGGCAGTGAGTGCCTGCAGCCACTTCTGATACTAAGCAACTTAAAATAGCTTTGACTTTGAGCAAGTCCTGAGGTGAAGGCATAGATATGACTGATGTGTGGCTCTTCTGCTCCTGCACGTTTGCAAATCAGGGTACTTATTAAATGGACGCAGGCTTACGTTTAATTGTTCTTTAAATGCATTTGTTTGAGTCCTCTTTGTTTCTGGCCACCAGAATACCAGGAGAGTCATTCTTCCTCTGCTCACTAAAACATGAGCTGCCAGTTTGACACAGCAAGCAGCAGTCCCGTCTCTAGACCAGAAGTATTTAGTACTGAGCTCTGTGCTTCGCCTACAGAGGGTGGAACAGGGTAGCACACACCAGCCGGCAGCTGTGTGAAGGATGATGAAACGTAACACACATCCACAGTGACAGAGGCGCTGAATCAGAACTAAATCTGCAGGAACTGCACTTGGTATCATGCCCCTCCTTTCGCATCTAAGGTTTTAGGAGGCCATAGTGCCCAATGTGAATCTGCTCCAAGTGGAGGGCCCAGCATTAAGCTGCCAGCATACCGCATCAATGCCTCCTTAAACACTTTCTTTATCCACAGGAATAACTGTTTTGTACCTGGAGCATTCATCCAAGCTCTGTGAGAGAATAAACAAAAGCACAGGCTTCAAACTTCAGAGAGTGAAGAATTCTTTTTAAGATCAAAGCGAATAAAACAGAATAGAAGCAAAGTTCCCCTGAGAAAGTGCAATGCCAATTTCTTCTGTAATAGGCTGTAACACATTTAGTGCATAACATGACATCCCACCAGGCATCCCAGCAGGATCCCTGGAAATTTAAAGAGGTAGCAAGTAAAATAAAATTTTAACACATTTAACAGGTACATAAACTGTTGGATGTTTCAGGAAGCTAGGAAATTGTAGAGATTGAGGATGGTTCTTGTACCTGTCAAAATGTAATGAGTTAAACTTTGTTTCCCTAGCTGTGTTCAATTGAACACAGAGAGGCCACTTCCCCTGGGAAACCACAGGAACCACATTTGTTTAACAGGAAGTAATCTGAATGTATTGATATAATCTCAAATCTAAAGGGAAATCCTGTTATGTTGAAGATTGTTATGTTAAAGTAACATAACAATCTGAACTTTTAAAAAGGAAGGATCTTGTTTTTCTTAATTTTCAAAAAGGAAAGCATCTCTGAGGAGGAATGTGACTATTGCTGAGGACAAGGATTGACCTTTATCGATAGTATGATGATGCCAATGCTGGGTTTGGGCATTTTAACCCATGAAAGTATTGGGTAAAGCAATCTTCAAAGATTTCCCACTGAAAGCTTGCATGGTATAACAACACACCCATACACACAATTTTATCCGATAAAGAACGAACCAGTGACCTAGATGGTTCTGGAAGGTAAAAGCATCCCTCTAGGTGAATTACATCTATTAGCTTTAGAATCCTGCCTTGCATAAATGCAGTATCTTCCACACATTTTTCAGTGGTTTCAATGCACAGAGCAGTCTTAAGCTGACAAGTTTTCAAAATGTGATTTTCTGTGGGGTTTTTTTTGCGAATAGTAGAGTATTTTCCACAACTCTCCAATAAAAAAGTTTTACATGACTTTAGAAAGCCTTCCTGTTTACAGACAAAAGAAAATAATAGAAATGAATTGTTATAACATACTGTCTGTACACAAACGCTATTTAAGACTCAATTTTTTTTTTAAAAGTCAAATTACTAAGATGGAAGAAGTATCATTTATTGAGAAAGATACACTAATTTTTGGTTCAACTACTCATGTTCATTTAATTTCTGGTCAAAAAGAAGTCAGATCAGCTGGCTGTGCTATACACAAAGGTAAGCTGGACTGAGAGTCTTTCTTCTTTCTCCATAGAGTACTGCTTCATCAGCTCCCCTTCCCAGCCTGCACCACTCTCTATGGAGAATTGGAAGTAAACATCTTTTACAAAACATTACACAAAACACAAAGACATTATGTTATGAAAATTTACCTAAGTCTTCATTAAACACAATTATTGTTTATGAGCCAATGCATCCTGAAAAGTACAACTGAAAATACTGCTAAGTTAAGAGAATGCAATATCAAGAAGGGTGTACTGAAATAAGGTTTTAACAGGAATGTCCCATAAATTTTAGAAATCATAAGCAGACTTAGAAGAAGGTTAAGATGAGCTTTAAGAAATTAAAGACCACAGCTAGTATGTATTCGCCTGTGGTGAATGGCTCTTCATTTAAAGTGATCTTGAATTGGAAGATTCAAACAATGCCATTCACCTCCATTGCACCATGTCTTCTATTTTTATGCCCAAGTTTCAGACTGAAACTTGATTCAAAAGTCCCAACAGCTAGAAGAATAGGTGTTCTTGGGGATATACCATTCTAGAGAAAGGCAGGAGTTTATCATCTCATGATTCCTAATTCAGCAGAGTGCATAGTTTGAGCAGCCTCAATTATTATCTTTGGATAAAGTACTGGGTTTTTATTTGCATTTTCTGTAGCCTTGTTTGTGCTGACATGTTTTGAATTCCTCAAGGAGTTACCCAGCACAGGTGTGTGTGGAGAGGGATTCCAACGTGCAAAGCCTATGATCAGAACTGGCACTTGGAAGAAGGTATTAAGGCAGGAAGAGAATCCTGATCAGAGTTTCCCCTCCAGCTGGCATCCTGCTATGGACAGCCCTTCTTCCCCTTCTGTGCTGCTCGCCCTGCTGATTAACAGGCGTTAGAAGTTAGAAAGTAAGTTAGAAAGCTTTCAGTCTCGTTGGGAATGCTAATCCATATCCTCATATTAATACATTCTTCAACTTTATTTTGTGCTACAATCCAGAGGCTCCAATTGAAAACATCCATGGTTTTAATTACAGAAAGCAGAGTGGGCACCCATTAATTGTGAATGAACACTTTCTGCCAAATCAAAAAGCCCCTAAAAAAAACCAGCCTGCAGATCTGCCTGTGGTACTGATACTGCTGGTTAGTGATACTTTTACCTGCTAACTTGGGGACAAACGTTTCTGCCAATTCCTTTTTGGGTATTCTGCTTCTTTTCCTGTTTTATCTCATCTAGATTTGGTATTCACCACTTACTTGTGTAAGCAGCAACAAGACAAGGCAGTGTTTTTCTTCCAGAGCATTTATGTTTAAATGGAGTGTTTCAAGAAGGGTCTGGAAGATGCTGACTACATATATTCCCCCAACTCTCACTCCTCTGTACACTCCTATTTCTTTCAGGTGGTCACCTATACTTGGAAATATCAAATATTTCTACCAGTTTAGTAGCACGATCAATGCTTTAGGAACTTAGTGTGGCTATTCCAAAATGGGCTAAACATTCATATCTAATAAATATTCTTAGGCAACAAAAGTTAGGTGCATAAATTGAGTGAAAACAATCATTAGCCTGCTTGGGATACTTAACTAGGCTTTATAGAGAAGAATACAGTTCTGATTCTTAGTTTAAGATATGCATTCACACTCAATTCAGAGCTTAACTCCTTAAGGATGATCAGGCTGCATAACTTATGCAGAAGTAACAGAATTATTCTGCCGGGTGCCTCACTCCCATTTCAAAGTTGTACTTTAATCTTTAATTTCTTTAATGATAAGTGCAGACATTTTTCTCTGCACTGCAAGCAGAGGCTGTAATGAGCTACATACCTAGCCACAATGAGTTTCTAAACTCTACTTGTCCAAATTAGGAATTTTCCTCTCCTGTTCCAGAGTAAATACGCCAATTATGATAATCTGGTTGTGTATTTTGTTAAGGAATAAATGTTCACAGGACATCTATTTAAATCCATGGAAGGAATGCAATCAAGTTCAGAATTTGACTTAACAGTATTTTCCTTGGCTGCATTAGACACTGACTTCTGCAATGGAGCACGTCAAAATAATTGGTTTGGAAGAGGCAGCAGAAAAGTTCTCATTTGACCAAGAAAGAATTTCAGAAGGTCTAAGGTGGTCTGCCTTTCTGTCTCCAGTTTGTCTTTCTCCCTTCATCTGGCACCAAACGAACTGCTGAACAATGAATTGTATAGATGAGAAAATATGACAGTTACTTTAATAGGGATTCCTGCTGCTACTGAAACCATTATTTGCCTGATACAAATGAGGAATGAAAGGAACACAGAAAAAAAGTTAACCCTCCACTTTGATCTCAAATGAGGACTTGGTTAAACTGAAGGACAATGAGCTTCATCACTGTATTCTGTCATCAAGCAAACATATGAATGACTAAATTAAAGTGACATTTTGGACGGCATAAAGAAAAAATGTCTTTAAAGAAGATTGATGTATTCTCTAATACCGGCATGCAAGTCTCAGATTCAGCCGGAATCATGACTGACAAAACGATGAAAGTTCTCTGTTCTAGGCAGTTACATTTACAGTGATTTTTTCAGAGCAGTACATCCATGTGAAAACAAAGTTTGTAGGCATTTTTGAGTTTTAATATGTTGTCAGAGTTTGATCGTGGCCACCCTCTCTCGTTTAATTTTTCATCTGCTTCCTTTTTTCTTTATATCCTTCCTCCTCTCACAACATCTTGTTCAGTAACCTTGCTTAGCTTCATTACTCATGTTTGCAGAGAAAATATTTAAAAACTGTCAGTGCGATGTGATCAACTTTGATGTGATCAACATCAGTGCTGTAACAACTGCAATGGCAGCAGAAAACATTTCTCAAATGTTTTACTTCAGATACCAGGAAGCGGAAATAAATGAAAATTAGGAATGCTTGGATGGTTATTGGACAGCTGGGGAGATTCCTGGGGGAGACAAAAGTGCCAAATGGAGCCGTATTAGTAATCTCTCTTCATCCAAGGATGGGTCTTCTATTTATAGAATTACAAAGCCCTTGAAGAAACTATAAGATCACACACGTAAATGATACAGGAGCAACATACGCACTTTACATGGAACGGCCTAATAAAATCCGAAGATGCTCCCAAACTTTTAGTAGACCTATTTTAAATAATACCACACACATTATGTCCATCTGGTTCTCTCAGCTGGTAACAGGCATTTTCTTCTGAATGGCCTTCCTCCCTGCATTTCTGTATAATTTTCAGGATTGAAAGAAATTCACCCTCTGCCTTCTGCTTACACTTTTCATCTACCTCCTATATAAAATCCTCAGAAAAAAACTCTTTAATTCCTGATCATACCAGTCAATCTTCTGGGTCATATCCAGTCCAGCATACATTCAAGTAAAAGGAATTTCTATTTCTCACAGTTACATTAACCTCCTATTCTATATCTAGAAAACAACTATTTCATGACATTATTCTTCAACAGCCATCCAAAGTAAGAACTAGAAAAGTACTCCTATTATTCTGTCTTACATGGAGTTAAGACTGAATTAATTTCATGAGGAATGTCATGATGTTCATGACTGAACATTCGCTACTAGAAATAGCACTTTACCTGCAAAATTTTATCAAATTGGAGAGACTCACAAGGCTGCAGAGGAAAATACGAAGCATAAACAGTAGCTGGTATCAAAGCTATATGCATCAACAACTCAGAGAAAACATAAAAGTAAGCCTAGATTCATCTAGTGGTCTTCTTTGATATGGGACACACCAGTAATTGCAAGAAATTCTCTGGTTTTAAACAGCGAGGAATCAAAGGCTCTTCCGCACATTTCGAGTGCTGAGCATAATGGGGCCCAGACCTTCCCTGGCTCTGTACTTCAGGGTAATCCAAGTATGGAAAATAAAGAATCAGCATGTTTCACAGTGACAAACAAGACACCAAACAAGATTTTGGGCAAATGACACAGGAGACTAGTATAAATGAATCATCCTGGCATTTAAATGAGTTCCTAATAAAAATACGAAAAGGAAAAAAAAATAAGCTGAGACATAAGAAAAAGAGAAAACTTTTTTTACAAGTTTCTGGCTATGTCAGAGAAGAACAAGACATTCTCCCCCTCAAAACGTCTAAAATCATCTCATCTGCTGCTCTGTGTGAATACCACAGACAAACAGAATTGATACGAAAGCACGGATTTCAAGCTCTATGCTACTTTGCCCTGCAGTCTAGATAATAATTCTAGCATCTGTTGCAGCCTCTGTGAACAGATCTGCATTGATAGTGCAGGGGTAAAAGCTCCACAGACAATAAGGTCTTGGTCAAGTCTCTTGGAAGGCCCCTTATCCTTTTTTATCATGCATGACCCTTTAAGAATGTGCAATGCAATCATCCAGAGGACAAAAAAAAGCACTAGGCTGTCAAGCTAAGCTTTTGCTGGCTGCAACTCAGATATGACAGAAAGTCATGTCCATCTTATGTAAAAAATGATAAGAAGGCTGTGTGCTGTTTATGGCATATCAGCGTGTAATTAGAAAGTCTTGTGCTTGTATCAGTGGGCACATTGATAATCAACTCTCATGGAAAAAAAACAAACCAAAACAAAAAAGCAGAATGGAGAACTCAAAGTGTGAATATCCAAAGTGGTCAAATCTTTCTAAAGAAGGAAGGACAAAGAACAGAACTGCTCTAAGGTTAGCAGCTTTTGAAACAGCATCATTAAAAGTACCTTCCCCAACGAAGGTGTGAATCAAGCTGCTGTGGAAGTTAGTGAGTCAAGGAGTCTCATGCAGGAAATTAATTCCATTGAGCACATTCTTCCAGTGACCCCAGCCCATTTGCTCTGCAGAACCAGAGAACTTTTTCTGTCCTGCCAACACATTAGAAATAAAACTTCAGCAGAGCAAAAATATTACGGTGCCAACTCCCCATTACTTTGCACAAATTTATTCTCTTCAGTGCAAATGCAAGTATTTCAGCTTCTCTGTTAATTGCTTTGCACTACAAATGCCTCCACAACTGCCTGGCAATGGTAAATCTGAGTGTTCATTTCCACCTCGGGCAAGATATCAATGATTTTGTTTTAAATCACATTCGGAAAATATAACTTTAATTTACAATAAGGTTCTAAAAGCTCTTCTATTCCCTCTATAGTTTTATGTTCATGTTGGTTTTATGAGTATGGAAGTAAAATTAAGGATGGCAGGCAGTCTGGTGCTCCTGTCCCAAAAAGCAACCTCCCTGCTTTTCTTATCAAAATAAGAACTTGCAAGTCCATCTCACCCTTACATCTGGGAACCCTCTCTAATGACTATGGCTAGGGCCAGAACAAACACGTCACAAAAGAGACTCACATATAACTTGCCATTTTGCAAAGTCAGCGTGGAACTCACCTTCCTCTTTGTACCAGAGTCATCTTCTGCTCCAGTGCAGACACTCAGACCACACTATCTTTGCAACTTTTGAATGACACATAAGCTTAAATCACAGAATTTAGTTTGAAGTTGCATGTGTTGGCAGAATGCAGACAATTAGCCCATGGTAGTGGCAGAAAGTCAGAAGAATGGTCCACAGGATCAAAAGGATCTATCTACATTTGTCTGTAGTTCAATTAAGCAACTCGTTGTCATGACAAACCTATACAGCACAGAGATCCATTAAAAAAAAACCAAAACCCACAAACATATATATATAGAATGGATGTAGGAGAGACTGGAATTTCAGAGTTGTACACTTATCCCACTGGGAAGAAAGGATGACTACAGAACCTTCTGAAGTTAACGTGAAACAATACCAAGAAAATAATTTTTTTCCCCTTAAAACCTTTCATTCCCTTCCTAGCTTTCTGTAATAAACAGAACAATCAACTGGGAAACATCATCCATGTGTAGATAGTGCACACGCAGAAATACAGTCACAATATGTTAATATGCCAAAGAGCCTGATGGATCTGTATGCTTTTGCATAAGATATAGACAAAGTATTTATCAGTGCATAGTGCACATATTTCCATAGTGGACAGCAATATTACAATATACCATTTTGTTAACCCACCATCTGAACTCTGTTGGTATTGATAATGGAAAAAGTTTATTTTTAATATAAACTTGTATCTTAAGCTATGATAGTATTTTCAATATTCAGTAATACAGATTGATGATGCTGAAGCCTGACTTAAAAGTATTTAGTACGACAGCACTTACCAATCTATTGACTGTCTTAAGTATTTTTTTAGAAGTGGAGTTTATTTGTCACAGAAATTGTTAAAGAACTTGTTAAAGAGTACTCCTCTAGGTGGCCTGTGCTTTTATACATGGCCCTGTTCATGAAGGGCACTAATCCATATTACTACATGCACTAAATGCCAATTAATTCTCCCTTATGAGTTATGATAAATGATTATTTTAGGGTGGAGCTATACATTTTCCAAAGGGTCTTTATCACAGCTATGTTGACAGGAGTTTAAGTATGGTGGTATGCTTAGTACTCCCCTGAAGTAGCTGAAGCATGTGCCACAGCAGCTGCCACAAGCAGAACATAGATCTGCTTTGACATTAAAACACAGGGTATAGAAAGAGTGCAGGGTTGTTTGATGGATTTATAAAAGCATATGTTGTGAATGGCTTGGAAAAGTGGAGCCTTTGGGGTATAGCATTAGAGTCAAAGCTAACTCAATTTGAAGAAATCTTGCCTGGTCATGGCAACAGTTCTTTGTGCTTTATGATTGTCAGGGTATCTGTCATTAATGAAACATTCTGACACCTGTAAGGAAAAGTTCACTGAAGTGTAACCTCTTGGGGACAGTAAGACCAAACAATTAAAACATGCTCTTTGAGCTTTAAGGGATACATTTCCACCAAAGCACTGTAAAAATTATACTTGCACGTTTTTTACAAAATAGAAAACATAGTTTACATTTCTTGCCCATTCTTGACAATGCCATCCTTGTAAAAACTTAAATCTTGAATTTTTGCACCAACTCCCAGTGTCACAGGATGCTGGTAATAAATGTACTTCTAGCCCTCCAGGCACAAAGTGGCATAGAAAGTGGCAGCTTTTACCAATCAAAGGATCTCTCTGCATCTACAACTTTATGTCCCCAACCTAGACTGACCAATTCACTCCCACAAAGCAGGAGATGGAAAGCCCCTCCTCATTAGCCATAGCTAAACCTCTCTGCCAACACACACACACACCCCTTGCATCCACAAGCTGACATTTGCTCCTCTGCTTTCCACAATCAATTTGAAAATGTCAGCGTGGTTGTGATCTCTCCAAAGTTTTCCCTACAAAATTTTTTTCACATTACCTTTGGCCTTTGCAATGTCATTCTACAAAGACGTTGATTATTCCTTTACAAATACTGCAGCAATAGTACAGTATTTAGTTTTCGTTTTCTTGACCCATCTGCAAAATCAATTTTTGCTTTCTGTATGAATTAAGGTCACAGATAACTTGCAAAAATTAAGTGAAATATCTAACCGGTCTGCTTGATAGTTAGTTTATGGACCTGAGGTGTGCCAAAACTGCAACTAAAATTAAAGATCTGTGAAAAATAATGGAATCATCCCAAATGCCACTAGGAAAGCAGCCTAGGCAGTGTATACATTTCCTAGGTTAGTCCTAAAATATTAGCACAGCCAGAAAACCTCAACCTCACTCATAATTAAAAAAGCCAGAATCAGATTCCCAGATATTAAAAAAAAAAATACATTCTACAGTGATCAGTCTCCTTAATGGAATTATATTAGTTTATTCCAGCTAAAAATATTGCCCTTATCTTAGTGAGAGTAGAATTTCTCTTACAGAAGAATTTTAACATTATGTTAAATAGTATGTTTTCCAAGCTCTTTTTATACACAAGTGATTGAAAACAGCAGTACTATCCTTCAACTAATAACGCTCTCTTGGCAAGTATATTCCCCTGTAACTTCATAGAACCAGTGGAATTATACCAGGAATAAATCTGTTCCAGTATCTTCAGTTACTCTATTTGGAAACCAGTCATTTGCCTGACCTTCAGTGCAATGCTAAAAACGGAGTTTGTCTGTCATCAAGAGCCAGTGAGATTTCAGATAAAACAGAAGTCATGGCTCCTGCAATGAAATTCCTGGAGTGTCCATCAAAGGCTTGCCAACAATAGCATCTCACTCAGTCAAGACTTTCATACTTTGATAAAACTGGGGAGAGGGGGAAGAGGGGATTTGACATTGGGAATTGGCCATGTCACAGCAACTTAATGCTCAGTCTCAAGCATACAAATTCAAAAGAATTCTTTAATTATATTCTACCGAAACTTTTATGAGTTGAATAGCTTTGATTCTTTAAAGGTCCAATAATTTCTCACTCTATTGACAGTTTACTTTTTGGGGGTTTGTAACTGGCTGTGAGGTTTTTTTTAGCCCTCTGGGGGGAATATTGCTCCCAACTACCAGCAGCACAATGTATTTAAAATAACATACAGAGCAACATAGAATGAATCAGGTCTGTTCTAAACATCAGTGTAAATACTGTGAGCAAGCAGCAAAGTGGAAGCAGGACTATTTATTCTCCAACTTCCTTGTTTAAATTACAATAGATTAATCTTATGTTCACTAGAATAAAAGGACTGTTATAGAAGGACAATTGCCAGGCAAGATTTCAGGCTTCTTCCTCATGGTCCCATGCCAGCATGTAGGCTTACAGTGCTCCCTCTTCTGTCAGACTGGCATTTCTCTTGACACTACTTAACCCAAACTTAAATCTCAAAATACTGTCCCAGTCCTAGCAGAGTATTGCCCAATGCTTTGATAGTGAGAGATGGCAATAGCAAAAATTACCAGCCATTTCCCCATGCAGTTTAGATATCCATCAGCACATGCAATGCTTGCTAACAACCTCACTAACTTGGAATACATGCTTACATTGCTAGTATTTGCACAGTTTGTTCAGTCTTGTACTTCCTTTCGTTTCTACTTAGAGGATATAAACAGTTATATTTATGTTGAGACTATGGACACGAGTCGGTTGGAGTAAAGCTAACAAAAAGGATATAATGTAATATGGTCTTCTCATCTCCCAAAATGGACAATGTATATTTTGACCAAAAAATAAAGTCCTGTCCTAGTCTCTCTCACTAGTCTTTGCCATGAAAAATTATGGACATGTCAGAGGTAAAAATGGAAAGGAAAAAGACACTTCAAGGAAATATCACGGACCACAGAAGTGAAAGACATATTTTAAAGTTAAGAGCATGTTAAAATTCATATTATCAATTTTTAAGTGCAACTTCTAGGCAGCTCTCCTTAAACACAAGGCCATGGCACTCTCTCTGTTACATTATNAAAAAAAAAGAAAAAGAGACGTTTTTCTGTAGGCCATTTTCATCCAAAGATAAATACAGGCAGTATACACTCAGTAGGGAAAATAGGGAGAACACCTCTTGTTCTCCAACTGAAAATTAGCTCAACTAAAAATGTACTAAGGACATTGGAAATCACTGCCTTTTTCATCTGTTCTCAGGATTTGATATCTTTCTATAAAAACATGCTTTCACTTGATTTTTTTTTTGTTGTTGTTAGCAGATAAACCTAGGGATTTGGAGATTTTAATTTTATTACATTACTCAATAAATATATGAAAATATTCAAATAAATACTAAGAAACAATTAGATGTTTCAACCTCACCTCTTCAAGGGAGTCACCATCATCTCTTTTAAGGTGTTAGAATTTAGCTAGAAAAAAGCTTCTCTCATGACACACTGAGAAAATTAATTTTTACTGAATATCCCATTGCTGTCATTGCTGCAATGGTGAGAAGATATGAACAGCTTCCAAAGATGGCATGTAGCCTTTNAAACACAAGGCCATGGCACTCTCTCTGTTACATTAATTATCTAATTGAATTGAGGACTGTCACAGTGCAACCTACTCGCACTACAAAGTGACACAAGTCACCAGAGGAAGGGAGGAAAGTGTCAAGAGACAGAGCCAACCAATGGCTGTTTGTCCTTGGAATGAAGCTGCACAAAAAGTAAGAAGATACCATTAAAACAGCCTGGATTTTTTCAAAGCAAGATAAACTGGGCAAAAAGCAAATAATGGTGTGACAAATGACAGAGAAAAGATATATANATAAACCTAGGGATTTGGAGATTTTAATTTTATTACATTACTCAATAAATATATGAAAATATTCAAATAAATACTAAGAAACAATTAGATGTTTCAACCTCACCTCTTCAAGGGAGTCACCATCATCTCTTTTAAGGTGTTAGAATTTAGCTAGAAAAAAGCTTCTCTCATGACACACTGAGAAAATTAATTTTTACTGAATATCCCATTGCTGTCATTGCTGCAATGGTGAGAAGATATGAACAGCTTCCAAAGATGGCATGTAGCCTTTATTTTCCAAAAAACTTAGGCAGTTTGGGGGCTTTTCTCAATAGTTCCTTATTCCTATTTTGCTATTGCAAAATTGGGTTGTCTGAAGTGGAAAAGGAAAATATGTTAGAGAATATTCTCTAAACATTTCTCTTTATTAGAGCATTAGAGTATCCAAGGGCAGTAGCACACTGGTGTGGATGTATGGCACAAATAGTCTCACACAGTAGCCAAGATGCTTTATGGAAAGACTGAAACAAAAGACTTGTGGCATCCAGGCCAGAACATTCACTGTGGATGTTCTAAAATTAAACGCCAACGAGGAGAGTTTATTCCTACCTAAACCCTTTATCTACACACTGAACAAAGAAGCTTAACAACCAACTACATGGCAAGAGCTCTTCCCTGGCCTCCTCATCTTGGAGATGCATTTAATATCGGAAGCCAATCCAATCTCTGCAAAACCATTCGGAGGAGGATCAAGACTTCATGGAGACAAAAGAAGTAATATTATTTACCAGTCTTCTTAGTGATGCTCCCCTCTGACAAAACTAATTAAAGGTCTAGTTAATAAGGCAAATAAATGTCAAATTATAATAAAACCATTTGTGCTGCTTTCTAGTCTATACAGAGTTTTAATAAAACAAAATTTAGAGACCAAATTAAGCATTAGAGCTAAATACTCAGAGTAGCAAGAGATAAAAGACATCTACTCATATCATTAGATTAAACTCAGATCCAGCTTGGAATTCTTTCCCTATGAGAAAGATCAGCATCTCACACTGTACTTATAAAATATAATACTGTACAAGAGAGTGTCCTGCCTCTTTTCCAGGTTGTCTTTAGGACACATGAACTCCAGGGAATCGCGGGTGGAATGTATAAAAGATCTTATTGCAGCTGCTGGTACTGCATCTGTTCAAGGGATAAATAAAGCAGCTAAGTTCTAGTTTTGGTTTCATACACTGCCAGCCCCTTGACATGCAAAGAAATTATATAGCACCTCCTCATCTTGTCAATCACACTGCAAATATGTCTTCAATATTGTGGAAGAGATGATCACTTTTTTTTGGGCCAGGAATGCTCCCACAAGCTGGGATAACCTCCATGACAAGTCACACACACTGGAAAAAAAACCAAAACCACTTCACATTCTTCCAGAGAGTAACGCTCTTCATGTAAATTATCAATCTTTAGACTTCTTCCCATTTTTCCCAGGAAATAACTGGGTCTAGATAAAACTGATGTGAAATTAAAACTGAATTAATTCACAAAATATCTGGACCTTCAAGAAGGTTTATTCTGTTTTGTTTCCCCTACCATCACTTAATCTCCACGTTTTGGCATGAAGAATTTATGGAAATCCTCTCTATCACTGTCTGCTTGTACTTTTTATGTATTTTTAAAGAAGATTAATGTGTTTTACTATCTATGCTCGGAGTATTTTCTTCAGAGAAGAAGCTGGAGGTTACAACCTAAGATGACATTTTGCAGGGTGAGGAACCACAGCTCAGCAGAAACTTAAGCACAGATATATAGGAAAAACGGAATTGCTGCTGAGCAGGACAAATCCATCCTTTTGTGGACCATAGGATATGTGGTAGTAAAAGGCAGAAAGTCTCTTCCAGGAATTCTCAATGAAGATGCACTCTATTGTCCACACAGAAGTGATATGAGTATTAATTGCAGCTTGGGCTCCCCAACAGAGGCTAGAGAAGACTATTTAATAGAGCAACACATGTAATCAGAGAAACAGGAAACTCCCCAGCTTCACACAGAGCAGTCATGAACTTCCATGAGGTACCATACTTAGCCAGCTCCTTCCTGCACATTCCTTCTCTTTCCCTTCATGGCTCTATAGGACACTATAACACCTTCTGGAGGGTCTAAATCTTTCACTTTCCAAATGCAGCCTTCATCTCTTTGCTCCTCCACTCTAAGTGCACTTAATCTGGGCAGCATCAAAAGATGGGAGCAAAGAAAGGATAGCACATTCTGGTGAGGCAGAATGTGGGAATAGAGCAAGGAAAGCAGGCAGGGGAAAGAGGCCACATAAGCATTCCAGGCGTATGGAAGGAGGAGACAGCAGAGAACAATCTCACATGGAGTGAGGATGAATGCCAAGAGCCATCAGTACTTGTCCTTGCAGCCGGCTGCTACAGCTGAGGCACGCAGTTCCCAAGGGTGGGATAAAGCCTCCCTCAAAAGAGAGGAAAGCGCTGCTATTCCTCAAGGGTGAAACAGCCAAACAGTTCTGGCACCTCAATAATCTGTTCACCTTTCCCATCAGGTGCCAACAGTCTGATACCCACAACTCTGTGCACTCATCCTGAACTACTGAGAGCTATATGGCAAACCAGCACACGTTTCAATTTCAGAAGTACTGCCCTCAAAAGAAGCAGTACCAAGCAGTAGGCAATTAAACAGGGAAGAGATTGCAGTTCAGGTAGATGTGGTTTGCTCCTGTCCACACAACTGATGATGCTTGCAGACCGCTGACCACTTCTTGTCATGAAGAAAGCAAAGCACACACACAGGAGAGAGATCCTCATCCACCCCACCCCATACAGTTGGCAAAAGGATTTCATCTTGAGTAATTTGTTAGATAATTTAAGCAAAACAGTGAGATAAGAATCTTTTAGATGGGAAAGGAATTTTGACAGTAAGTTAGGAAGGTACTTGTATTTTACAACTCTTGTCAAAAAAAATTAGCAGAAAGACTATCCATTTACTTCCTACAGTAGTTAACCTTAGCCAAGGCTGATGAAAAAGACCATCTTGCTTTGACTATTTCTTTTTTAAACACCTGCCATAGTACCAACTGCCCTTAGCCGTTTTTGAACCAGCTATGATTAGGTAAGGAGAGAATGCTGACATTCTCAAATAGAACAGGATGGTCCCAGTGACCCCCAGGATCAAGGAAAGGCAGCCCAAATTCACCCTAATACCAGGGCATTCATTTTGGCACAATGTACCAGAATCTGGAGTTACATGTAGTATTTTTGGAGTTTTGGATAAGATGTCCCATTCCAGAAGCTTGAGGTAAACGTAGCATTGGTTCCAATTCAAAATAGCTTCCTAAGTTACTGGATGCTTTAAATATAGCATGAGAGCCCCACAGAGGCTTCTCAAGAGTGTGCACGGCACCCTAACCAGGTATAGTAAGTACTACAATGCACTGCAAATATTTTTACTCATGCTACAAAGACCAATTGTCACTAATGCTGGCTTTAAACTGAGAACACACAAATTCTTTAAAGTAAACACGTGCCCTTAAGCCTGTTACTTTTAATAAGAATAAGGGTTTATGTCTGTATTAGGTATGGCTAAGCAAGAGAGGCATGGAGCCAAAATATCTCAGAGGCTGGAATCTGGACTCTGAGCAAGGGAAAGGTGGGAATATGGCAAGAGCATGTGAAAGGCTGTGTTTCTCCTAATCCTCAGCTGCCATTGCTACAAATCAAGTGTATTTGGAAGGATTTTGGAGAAAGGTTAAAACCTATTTATGCACCGTGTCCAGGCACGGAACACCTGCGGCACAGATGATCACAACACACGAGCTACGCACGTGGGAGGTGCAGAAAGTAACTCTACCCTCGTCAGGGGATTTACATGCCTTTAAGACATTTGGCCCATTTCATCTTCCTAAAAGAGGAGCAAGATCTCATTGACGTTTTGGGAAGATGGCTGCCAACCACCACTACCAAAGAGAGGAGTCACCTTCTATGAAGCCCATTCAAGATGTCATCTGGAGCCATTCGTAAGCTGAAAATGGATTTTTTGAGGGTATCTAATTCCAGGTACTTTCTTCTCTCTATTTATTGTGTGCTCTTTCTCCTGAAAATCTCTTAGAAGAACACAAACAGCTTTACATTTGGGCTAAATATTATACTCTTCATGGACCTGAAAAATGGAAGCTTTTAGAACTTCCTGAAAGGATACCCAACAGGGAGGATGACCTAAGCTTCAGGGGCAGCTTCATGTGATCAAGCTTTTACTTCTTTTAGGACCTGGGTTTTATTGTAGTAGCTAAATAAAATACTTTTTTAAAAAAATCATCATCTATGCAACACATTTTGACAGGTGATACCTGTTTGCTTTTAAATATATAATGTGAATTATGGGGCAACACAATGTGCCTGCACAGCACATTTATTGAGATCCTTGTCCTCACTCTGTACCAGCAAAAATGGAATTCTTTATGAATGTCATTTATTAAATATCATAGCATAGTTTTAAATTAATATTTAGGAATTTAGACAACTTTAACAGAAAGCCTATTCTGATCTTTTGTTCTCAGGTAACCTTTGTATCAAGACTTTAATTACACTAGTACAGAAGAAACAGCCCTTTAACATGCTGTATATAGAAACCATTATTTTTCAATTAGTATTATTCATTTCTACTAGCACACTACTGCTGACATCACCAGACAATGTTTTAAATTCATTTATTTCCTCAAAATTTGCAGTTGCAATTGATTTTTACCATGTTCAGCAGAAATTTCCCTCCTTCTTCTCTCCTTCTCAAGAGCTTTCAATGGGGACTAATAATTTACCTGCACATTGACCATCTGGCTAATCTTGCAACAAAACTCAGTGGAAAAAAAGAAGAGCATTATCTCAGATTACACTGGACACTATTTAATGCTATATTATGCATTAAAACAGGGGCAACTCAGGCACCCATGTGCAGAAGCTTCCAGTTACACACAAACTGGCTACATGAGATTGTCTTCTCGGCTAGCTCCAGGCCACTGTGAAAGCTAGATTATAATGAAGACTATTGCATTTTGTACACCGTTTTCATACTTCCACATTGCTATTCAAGGTTGGTGTTATTTTGTTTTTAAATACCCACATTTTTGATAGTTATAGGATAACATACACTTTGTGCTACTAATTAGACAAGAAGATGGGAACTGCTGTTGATAGTATAAAGAAGTTAATGATAACATATCTGCAAAGCTAATTTCTCTTTGTGTTCCACTGGCTGGAGAACATTTTGTAATAATGTATTCAGAATGGAGATAATGACAGAGTTACCTCCTCTGTTATTAAGACAGTCATTTACAGAGTTCACACATCAGACACTAATAAAAAGTTTTACCTGAAAAAAAGCTTATCGTGCATTTTAATTACAAAGCACTAGCAGTTTAGCAGCTTTAAATTAATAATTTAATGGTTATCTCCTGGTGTTTACTCATTCTAAAGGACCTGCAAAATTATTAACTTTAATAATAATTATGTAAATCTGAGGACTTCCTGAAATACTACATCAACTATATTCTCATACAAGTAAACTCAAGGTCAAAGACTGAACAATGTGTCAGACCACATTATCAAGTTGCCAGGGCACACTGTTATATCTAAAAATGAGTGAAAAATTAATATAACTCATTTGAGTTGTGGATCTGTTTCCTTAGGCTAAGAAACCCTTTCCTCTCTCCTCCATGAAACCACAAGAGCTACTGTTATACCCACTTGTGAACTCAGTTTTTTCACCAGTCTTGAACCCAAGTTTCTCGCAGCTAACACTATATACCTCCTGTTCAAGGGAAGAGCTGCATTTCCCTTTCTTTTGCAGGAAAGAAAGCTGCAAAGTCACTTTATAACTGAGCTGGCAATTGCACAGACGTTATTCAGCCCAGTTATTTCATACACTGAGCTCTTTTCACAGATAATGCCACACAAGTATTGATGATTCAGCTACAATCCCACTCCAAATTAAAAAGCACTTAGGAGGTGAAATAAAGAAAGGGCTTCAAACCCATGAGTTATGTATTTTGCGTCAGAACAGTCAGAGCAGCAGGCCTGATGATGTAACACCATTTAAATCAGAACCTAAGCTATTACAGGCCGTTACTCACATTTATCTGGCCTATATTCTAGCAGGGTGCTATGCAATTCAAAACAGATAGAACTGAAGAACACAGCCTTAAATAGATGATTTCTGCGCAGTATCTGTGCAGAGCACATAATACTCCTTATATACCCCTGACCTTCAGCAGTGGACTTAGTATTTAGTGATTACTTTAATCACGCAAACAGATAAGAGGGGCTGCCTTTGTGTTCCAAGTACCTACTTGATTTAAAGGAGAAATCATTTGACCAAGAGCTGCAGCTAGCTACATGTTCTTCCTGAAAGTTATTTGGTCAAGTACAATACACACATTCAAATCACATTAGGTTATCATGCTACAGTTTAAATAAAAATCGCAAAAAAAGCACTCTTCAACAAATAAACCTGAGTTTAAAGCTACAACAACAAACTTCATGGATTTTTCAGAATATTTTCTGCAAGGAAAGAAAACAAAAGCTTCTTACTTCTATCATGACTGTTTACCCAGAAGGGAAAAATAACCCATCTTCAGCTGGAACTGCTTTGGATAACAAAATCAGGTATCTGCTGAAATCAAACCTTCTCTTAATGTGTTAGTGGCTCTGGTGAAATATGCATTCGGATTACTCCTCAGACCTGATACAGTATTTTTGGTCAAGACAATGCTGTCTACCTCAGAATAACTAACGCCTTACCTCTTAGAGCACCTGCACAGCCACATTTAAAACTGTTCTGTTTTATTTAGAGCAGAGACTTGAACTGCCTCCCCAGTATCCTGGGATTTTTTGATCCCCAGGTGCCAGAACCCATTTCTCTGGTCCGACAAGTATTATTTAAATGGAATGCAACTACAGAATTTGCTCCCTCTCTCCTTGTCTGACATAGACATGACACTTGTGTTTGATGAGACATGCAACCTTATCATACAAATGCCCTGTACACTGAACTGCCATTTATAGTACAGATGCTGTCTACTGGAACATCTCAAATAAACAATACCAGATCAGGAGGCTGAGGAGCTACTTGTAGGACTTAGGCTCACAGAAACACAATAATTTCTGATGTAGCTGTAAACATACCAGAACTGGCTTGCAAACTCATTTGAAAGCAAACATACCACCTCAAATAACTAGCAGTCTCCTAGGAGACTGACGTATTTGCATATATAACAAATAATTGCAGGTAACGAAATTCAGAATGCTGTAACTTCAGATGAGGTGACTGTTACTCAAGTAGTAATTAACAAATTAAACAGATTATCTCAAAGAAATTCTGATAACAGAATAGTTGTTTTATCAAAAAAATAGATTACTAGTAAAGTTTCGGAGTGTTCTGAAAAGCTGGCCTGGAAGTATTTAATTTTCCTCTCACAAGGAACTATTTTGAGTTAAACTGTAAGAAGACTGGAAAAATGTGAAACTTCTCAGGCATAAGAAATTCCTACAATTTATCTAGGCATAAGAGTCATTATATTAAATGGCACACTCCCTTCTCAGAAGTTGACTCACTCATCGGAACTTTAAAGGAAAAAGAAAACATCTCTACAGAGTATAGTTAAAGAGGAAGACTCCTAGACTTCTAGAGGACACCAGACTTATCTGTTAGTTTAGTAGAATATCAACTATTATAAACACTAATCCATAGCTTTTGGCATCATGAAGGACCTCTTATTTGGAGATAAAAAAAACCCTCTCAAAGCTGTAGGACAGCAACTCAGCAGCCTGATTCACCAAAGGTGGACACTTAACAGGTGGTGTGGGATCAGCACTTCAAGAGAACTTGTTGAATTGTTTCAGTTCAGTCAATACAGGTAAACTGCATTTTTCTGATTATAATTTATGTGCAGCACCACATGGCCATTCAAAGGACAGCTGCAGAATGCACAGAGCCTGACCCAGATCATCAGAGGTTTCCCTGCATTCAAGAATAGAAGAAAAAAAGTGAAGAGGGACGGCCTTCCCTCCTCAGTTGTCTGTTGTAAGGCACCGATACGCAATAGCCCACAGGAAATGAATACTCTCACATAGCTCCTCTAAAGCAAAGGCAGGGACAGCCAGAAGTTGGCATATATATGCTAGGGAGGGCAGGAGGGACAGGAAGCAATCAGAAGAGATGCTGATAAAAGGAAAGAGCCTAACAACTGTGAGAAAAAACCTTCCTGCTCCTGCAGAGACAGACTGCTAGACCAAGGTTTTCCCCAGACTCAAAAAGCTGTTTCAGGCTGCTTGTAGCACAGTAAGTATACAGATCAGCTAACTTAATTCTTTTCGTAGCAGTGTTTGCTGTTTGCCCTCCCTGCACTTACATCATCACCAGACTTCAACGTTTTCATCACTTAATCAGATAAAGAAAAGTAGTTCTTGAATGTTTTTGTTTTGTTTAAACACGATCTCCTGTTTCAGGCTCTGGCTTTTGATTTGGAACCCAAGCAGCTAAAAAACCTCTCCATTAGGAAATACAAAACTGTGTGGATAACCACAGAGTGAATATACCAGTCATGAGTTACCACAGGATTTAGATAATATTTCCACTACCTCAGATAACAATAGCTCCTTCACAACTTTCAGCTCATTGGATCACCTGCAAGCCAGCCTGTCTCACTAGAAAAGTTTACTGTTCAGAAATAAAGATTCAGAATTATACGAAGATGCTCTGTTATTGCATCCAACCATGTACAAGCGTACCATCTTAGGCGACATGGCATCAAGCACTTAGATAATTAACTATGTCCAAAAGCCTTCTTACAGAGGATTAGGTCTATAAAATTAATGAATTCTGCTTGCTTCCAGACAGTTCAAGCAGTAGGAGAAAATAAACAGCTTTGCTGCCCACGTCAGTTTGGAAAGACCAGATTTATGTATATGATCATGCCACTGGTGACAGCGCTTAGCACTGCCAACAACCTGCAAGTCTCATTCATTTCCGCAGAGCTGACAGATGCTCAACTTTACTAAGTCTGTCAATACTGTTTTCCTACCTCTGCTACCTGCTCATGACATCTCACGACAGAATTTGACATCTCATGGCAGAAATTTTCTAGTGAGTAGGATGGTCTGCAGGGTGGGGACTGGAAAAATAGTTTACAGATGATTTCCCAATGCTATTGTTAAAGAAGTGTGAAAGCTGCAGAGTGACCTTAACTCTTCCCTACTTGTTGTTGTCTTCTGTTTTCTTGTTTCCACCCCCTATGTTAGTCAGGCATTTATTTTTAGATAAAGAACAGATAAGCAGAACAATCCATTTCAGGGCAACACATCTTCACCTGTCATCCAGCTGACTGACTGTGACTCCTGTGCATTATGCTGTTGACTATTCAGCAATGAGCTGATCACCTGGGCCTACCTGAATGGAAGAAAAAACAGTGTCTCAGACACCATTTTGAAGATTTCTTTAGAAGTGAACTGTTGTGCCAAACAGCTCTGGGCAATTCCCTTCCTCGTCCACCATGTTAAGAGCATTTTTCCTGAACAGAAGCATTAGCAATCCCACAATCCTGTACCATGCTTTTGTCAGCAGGTTTCAAAGACTGTCAGGATTTCTCCCCTGCTCCCCAGGTAAAGTGCAAGATGGGTGGGATTTGTATAGGGCTGGCTGACAGAGTGCAGGTCAAGAGGTCCTCACTTTGTCTATGCACGGGCCAGCTTCATAATGGCACAGTACTGGTGTCCTCTTTTGGGAGGGTGCTTGGAAACAGGTCAGTCTAATACTATAGATGGGATGAACAACTCTGGTGTGTCAGACTCTTTCCATTGTCTTTCTCAGGAGCTTAGAGGCAACTCTCTTGCAGCATGACAGAAGAGCACAGAGTCCATGAAAAAGGAGGAATCTTTCTGTTCTCTGCGGCCCACTCACTGACGGTCTAATTAACTGGGGGCAGTCAGAGCACAATGAACATGTCTGCATGCAAACCCTGTCTGCAGGCTTAGAGGGACACTGTGCACACGTAGCCAAAAGGGCCATGGCACATCTGCTATTAAAAGCAATTATAATACTCTTTAAGTTGAAGTATTTGGGGTTTAAGACTCATCTTGCACACAGAAAGTCTTATCTCAGGGCAGCTGTGGATCAACACCAGTCCATAAATAGGTATATAGCGTCCACTAGCAACATTTAGAGCTGTGTGCCCTTTCCAAGAAGGAGATCTTCCCCACAGTTATCTTCTCTCCCCTCCTCCCCACCAAGAATATCTTAAAAATGTAAGTACAGCTTCCCTTCTCTCACCACAGTAAGACTGCAATTATGGCTGAATTCATAGGCCAACTCACTTATGACTGCAAATTTCTGATTAAGGGGAATATCTGATCTGTTTAGAGATATATTTATGTGATAGGTGATAAAGAAAAAAACAGATTATCATCAAAAGTCATGTATTACATTGTGTTCCAATTAAAAACATCACAAACAGCAGGTACAACTATCCCAGCTCGCCCTGAAAGAGACTATGCTAATTCCTGTATGTCTGCTTCTGCCCTCATAAGGCAGGCTCTAAAATCCAATCCCATCCCAAAGCAGGAGTCCCAGCTAAAAACTGGGCCTCACTGGGAAGGAGTTCAAAAACATGTGTCAGTGCTTTCTGACACTGCTACGGCTGAAAATGCAGTCAACAGTGTGAAGAGCTAATTCCTCCACACCTCTGGGAATTCAGCTGTTGCAGTTTCACTTTTGCTCCTCCTATGCTCTCAAAAGCCCCACGAGAATCATACAGCCTTTGGGCATAGTGTTTTCTCTTTCACAGATTACAATCTGAGATAACGAGCTCTTTGAGAAACAATTGGCTTTTCATTACTGATTGTGTCATACACAGTGCAAGTGCCACAGCCCTGGCCCATGACTGACAGACTCTAGGTATGACTGAATGACTAAGAAGAAAATAATCTACATCATACAGTGCAGGCTGCAAAGTGTAACGAAAACGCCTACAAAAAAGTGATGGCACCTCTCTGTACTTACCTTGGGTGGGATGAGAAAAGAAATACCAACACTATTTACAGGAGCAAAATTAATCTGACTTTATGAAGGGAGTTTATTTTTGTGGACAGGGGATATTTTAGGTCGTCTTTTACTTGTTTGCTTTTAATAATACTGCCAGAACAGCCTTCTTTGCAATTACTACGCTGCAAAAGGAGTTACGAAAAGTACATCTCATCACCACAGACCTTAGTATCAGAGTAAATGTGGCTCTGCCTTCCAAGAAAAGGCTAATGTGCATAAGAACAAGGGAGATCAGATGATACCGTTTCAAAGGATGAATATGAAATAGCATAGCTAAGGTTTCAGAAGCTCACCAACTGACTTTGAATCACATTTGTTGCAGAGATATACATTTTGTACCCACAACTTAACAGACTGTATTTTTTCATGATGAAAAAAACAACATGGTTTTAAAAGCAGTGTAGGTGGCTTTTTTATCATTATTATCTTTGCAGCAGAGCAGACCTTTTATTTGCATTCTACTTGTTTGTCTGATTAAATCATTATGGTATTTCTCTCACATACTGTTATGTAAGTAACCTCTCTTGTCACTGTACTGCAAAATAAACCTTCTGCAGGTGATTTGTGGAGGAACCAAGACCTCTCTAGAAAGATCTGAACATTCTGGAGCAGATTTGAGACTGTCAAAAACAAGAAAAAAAAAAGAAGGGAGCTACCAGAAATTACACAGAACTATCTCATAAGAGAAAAGTAGGTAAGGGAAACACAAATTTCCTGCAAACCGCTCCATGTTAAAAAATATTTAAGAAACGGAGTGAATTCAGGTAATAGGAGTACTGAACTGCAACACCTTAAAATAATGCTTCAAGGGGAAGATAAAAAGGCAGCTAGGAAATATATGGCTGTAATTGACAGATACACCAGGTAATTAATTATTAAATCACATGCTGTTTGTCAGCTGCAAATGGAAGGCTTCTGCATAATTTAAGACAGTATTTTAAGTACTATTGAGTCTTCTGCTTGACATGTCTAATTTTTATCAAATTATTGCACCCCATCACAAGAGGGGACACATCCCTGTCTTTGTTCAGTTTTAACACCTGACTTCACATACTTACAAGCAGTCGCATGTTTATTTTCTAGAAATATAATTCTGTATTCCCTTTCAGAGTTGTTCTCCTCCCTTCCCCCCAAACAGCACCAGTGAGGCCCCTATCAGCAGATAAAGAGACAACACTGTACAAAATAGAACTGGAAGCTTATTTAAAAGAGACAGTATCATCATTCATGAAAATACACTAACCAGAACTGTCTTCCTGAGGCATTATCAATGCAAGGTTGTACTTTCAACTGGTATATTTCAAGTTCACATTAAATTCTCTTTATTCACACCTAGGTGCAAAGATCCTCAATTCTGCTAGGCCAGGTTGAAGTGTACATATGACTGCTATTTTCCAACCCAAACAAGCTCAACAAGGTTTTTTTGCGCACTTACTCTGGAGATGGTCAAGGGCATGTTGAAGTCCTTGCCCCCTTGCAGTCGGAAGCCCCAGGGTCCAGGTCCGTTCAAATTCACACTGTAAGCCATGTTGTACCGCTCTCACAGGCAGCAACAGGGCACTGCAGGACAGAAGGACGGGGCAGACAGAAAAAAGTGTGAAAAAACAGAATGAGAACAGGGAAGGGTTTTACATAACGAAAGCAATTCTCTCTCTGCCTTGCCTGTTCAGTCGTGCTCTGATACCACCTAAGAATAGATGGGAGCTATAATGCAGATGCTGATATCCCAGCTGAGTAGGGCCCATAAAAGGTTTGTAACCAGACACCTACTATGCAAAGACTTCATGACTCAGAGGTCTAATATAGTCCCCAGGGAAGGGGACAGATCTTTCTAGGCTCCTCAAGCCCCTCATGCTGCCCAGTTGCTTTATGGACAAAACACATGTTTTAATAAAACAAGCAAACAAAATCCCATGCTAAAATCCCAAACACCCAATTCTCTTCACTAACCTGTTAAAAACTACAAACCCATTTTAAAATTCTGCTTCAGCACATAGGTTTATTGCACTATGACATACAAGTTCTTTCTACATAGATCTTTCCACATGTACCAGGAAAGGCACCAAGAAAGTGCTTACCTTCTTTTGCAATGGTTTGTTAAACTGAAAGAAGTATGTATTACACGCATTTAGCATCACCAAAAAAGAATTCCCACAACTTCATGTCTGGCTGTTGGCTCCACAGCCCTTGCTTTCACTGGGAAAAATTAACATTTATCCTTTCTGAATGCAGAAATATGTATTACGGGATGCTTCTAATCAGCATTTAATTTCTGTGACAAAAGCACGGTTTCACTACATACCTGTTTCATCATTTCAATACAAGTCTTCTAAAGGTGTGACACTTGAATGAAAGGCTAAAAATACAAATAGTTAGCTAACTGCCTCCTTAATTAATTCCTTGATTTTTTCATAGTTTACATTCCAGTTCTTAGAAGTTCCATAAAACTATAATCCTTGTTCAGTAATGCTGGATAGCATTTCTGCCTTAGATTGGAAATTGCTAAAATATAGAGGGCACGAGAGTAGGGAAGAAGCTGTTGGCAGAACTACAGATATAAACAAAAAGTTTCTGCTCTCAGGGTAAAGCTACAAACATTAAGTAACGCTCACCCCTTTCAAGCCATTAATCTGTGCAGGACCTCCAGAACCTCTCTTCTGTATCTTCACAGCATTTATCCTCCTTTATCCTCTGGTTAGAAAGAAATTGCCATTATATTAAAAAAGGGAGGGAAAAAGCCCCCCAAACATGGGTTCTACTCTGATAATCAAAAAGACAAGCAAACCCACACAATGCACTAGAGTGAGGCAGCTCAGCTTGAACACTGATAATGGGTCACCCTGCCAATACATCTACCCTAAAACATGATAAATATCTGATGACAAAACAGCAGAGAGCAAACACTACCAGGAACTCAGTCTTTATCTAAGGAGATGGTCGATAATTTTTCAAAACCATGAAGCAATAAAAGTTTCTGTCTAGCATTCACAATGCCAGAAAAGCCATTTGTACAAGGGAATAATTAATCTCTGCACAGACACTAGACTAAACCATATAACCCTATCTTTTAGCCAGAGGTCCGCATTAAACCACACAGATTCACACAGATTTAAATAAAAGTTACACTAAGCCAGTAGAACTGGCCTCAACCAAAACTAAATAGGAAGACACAGCTTGAGAAGAAAGCAGGATTTTGATGTCTCATAAATACCTCGAAGGTACATTTACATTAAGAGTATTTATAACCTGTCCTCTGTGAGCCCAGAACCACTGATGCTTGGATGATTACTTTAACGAGGGACAAAACTGACTTGTTGGACTTAAAATGGCAGAGTTTCCTGGCCTGCCAGTTTATCTAGTACTGAATTTTTTATTTTTTCTTAGCAAGCCATATGCGCACACAAAGGTTTGAAGGTATATTCTCATTGTACTTTTCCTTTCACTTTTCCTAGGAATTCACTCTCGTTTTTAGTGCCCTTTCTTGGCTCCATTTCAAGGGTTCAGGAGAACAGAATAAAACCAGGAGTAAGATAAACATAACAAGTCATTGCTTCACTACTAAAGACAGTATCACATAAATAAGTATTAGAAGAAAGGCTACAGTTCTATGGACTGTGAATTCTGTGCATGTTACCTTTCCATACCTAAATCTTCAGTCATTGGCGTAAAAATAAGAAAAAAGAAAAGGAAGCAAAACCCAGAACAGAATAAAACCACACAGCAAACTGAACAGAGCTAAGCATTAAGAAACAGAGATGTTGTTTAATCAAACACCATGTGCTTCTGTCCTACTTTCACATCTATAACATGCCATTTGCTTATCAGTCAGGACATCTGAAAGGATCTGACAGGTCCTTCAGGCTGAGTAGTGTCCTAAGAAACCAGAGTGGACATCGCATTCAGGGCTCTGTCATTTGAATGAAATGTTAAACTGAGGTCACTTGTTCCTACTCCTTTGGTTTCCGTCCGTGTCTGCATGAATGTCCAGCATAGCTTGGCATTTTTAAAAGGAAAGTGTAGAGGATGTGCCAGCGACCCGGCCAACATTCCCCTTCAACACATCAGGACCACAGCTCTTTCATGTCTGCACTATCACTACCAGGTAAAATTTGGAGAAAGAATATTCCACAGTTTTCTCTCTCCAGGCCTCCCTAAGCCCTTTCCCTCCGGTGTCTGTATCCCCTCTGCCTGCCTGAAAAAAGCTCTGCTCCTAAAAATGAAGTCAAAATGCTCCAGAAGCTCATGCTGAAGTCACAGCTCCATTTGTTAGGGACATTCCTAGCATATGTCTTACCTTCTACAGACTTTCAGTACAATCAGCCTCTAAACAAGAAAGCTGGTGATCCACCCAGATGCCTGTTTCAGCTCTACCCTGTTTTTGAAGGTGAAACATCAGCACAGCAGGTACAGAGCCACCACAGCTACCAGTACAAACCTCAGCAAAACCTTCTGGGAAACCAGAGGCTGAAATAAACTGTGTGTACATACCTGGCAATTTCCTTGTTTTTCAGAGGCTTGTGATATTTAGATTAGGTTTAAAGTTGCTTTACGTAACTGCCTGCTAGTCTTTTTCAAAAATAATTTTTGTTTGCTCAGATAATAGTATTTTGTTTCTCATGATGTACCTTCTTCCCTACATTCTCTGGCTATCTCAAAATCTATGACTTGGCTAAAGCTCCCTCCCTTCAGAGAGAAGCTATGCTGAGTGCTGAGTCAGATGAGGTCACTGATGTAAGGAGTGACATTTAAACAAAAAACATATTCCAGGAGCAGGGTGACATTTTCCCTACACATATCAAATCAGAGGATTGTCCAGAGCTCCCCAGGCCCACCCCCCTCCCGCCCCAAGCTATTCCCAGCCAACTGATGGGAACAGCTGCGAGTAAGCTGGATGGGTACCAGGCAGAGGAGAGTGCCAGCACCTCCAGCAAACGCCTCTGAGCCCGAGCAGAGCTGCCCTTCCACAAGTCCAGCAGAGATGTTACACCAGCGGAAACAATTCACACGTGCTAGGAGGCCATGCTGTGCGTATTACAGCGAACTGACTTTGGGAGAGCCACAGCTGCGTGCTCAGGGGTGCACAGACATTAAGTGAATGAAATAAAAGCCACTAGTGTCAAGGCTAAATTAAGGTGGAAGCAAACAAGTAATGGAAACTCCAATTGTTAAAGTTGCTACTACTTCATGAAGCTGGCCACATTAGTCAGGAGGTATATTTTAGCCGCTGTGGTAGATGTGCGCACAGGGGAGACTGGAATTACTGTTACTGCAGCAACAAGGTTGTATCATTTGGATCATCAAAGATTTCAGTGGATTGCTTGGGAGTTTGACGTCTGAGCTGCAATAGACTGTGCATCTCTGGCAAATAAAAAGATGCATACAAGGTCAAGGTTTCAATGTTTTATGTTTAGGCAAGTGAAAGATACATGCCACACAGGAATAAACTATCACTTCCTCTTTAATAAAAAGATGTTCAACAAGCTGGATAGACTTTCCTTTAGGGAAAAAAAAAAAAGAAAAAAGAAAAAGAAAAAAAAAAAGGAAGAAAAATAAATCCCAGGCAAAAAGATTGCCTGTCTTTCTTCAAGTCTCCCTCACCTGAGGGAGTGGCAGTACAAGAAGGCACTATTCATTTTTACGCCCTTTTTTTCCCATGGATTCCTGCACTGTCCCCAGTACAATTATCTACAACCCTTCAGAAGAGTGGGAAAACAAGGCAAATGGAGTCTTTGAAGAAACTACTCACTAGACCCATGCATGAAGAAAACCCAAGCTTTCAACCAGTTGTCCAACATATGCAATTCTAGAGTTTTCCAGAGTTTTGAATCAACCCAATGTTAAGTACATTTCACATGAAATCAACAGCTGTATTTGTATTTCATCGTCATCCACAGGACAAAATAGTACATATTTACTATATATTAGCTAAGCAGTGCTAAGGAATTTGAAATTGACGTGTTAAGAAATGGAAAAAAAATTAGCTCTGAATTCCTACCTTGCCAGTGACAAACTGAATATAAATGTAATTACCAAGAGCAAAGATATTTTTCTCCACAAGTTCAGCACAAGTTCAATATTGCTTCCAAAGTAAGACTATTCTGCAAAAGAGCTCAATGCGATCTCCTTTCCTTCACTGCTGAACTCTGAACTAAGTTGAGCTAATCCTACTTGTACTTCCATGTACAGCTTTGTTTCACCTATTTATTAAAAATTCTTCCATTCTCACAGACCTTAGGATTTCTCAGTTCCTTTTAGCCCCTTTATCAAGTTGTCCTAAGTCTTGATCTTTCTCAAGAAGCTAAATTTTCTATCACACTTGGCTTCATCACATTCTGCTTTGTCAATACCTTACTAAGACTTTGCTTTGTGGGTTCCAGAAAAAGCAGATAATTCTGGGGAGATCTGCTAGAGCAATATAATGATAGAATATTATCTTCCTTCTCTATAACATAATGCCTTCAGAAATGCAGCTCAAATGTTTCCTGTTTGGCTGTTTGCTGCTGCCAGTATCACTTTACCAATTAACCCAGTTTTTTATTTACCCCTCCCTCTAGATCCTTCTCCATGACTATTTTCACCTTTACAAAAAAACCCCTGTATTTCACAGTTTTTTCTTCTACTGCATGGCCTTTTTTTTTTTCCTGCACCGACCTCCTTTCACTACCATAAAAGATACGGTATACAACACAGTTTAGTCAGAATTAAACTTTAAAAGATATGAAGACTTTTTAGTAGCTATGTTAAACTGGAAACCTGTGGAGAGACAGATTCACCGCGAAAGGGAAGGGGAAGATACCTCTCCAGACTCTTTGTGAAGACTTAAGTGTATATTATTAAGTTCTCATCTTACCAGCTTTTCAGCCATTGCTTTCAAAGACACTCACTACACCATGTAATACTTAAGACTTCCATGGCACTTACTTTCCCATGATAAGAAAATGTCTTCTTTTAAGGTAAAGAACACCTAAACACCTGTTTTTTAACCATGCCCTGTTTATAAACATAACCACAGCACTTAGGTTACCAGCTTTAGGTGAGAAAATGAGTAAACAGCAGCAAACTGGATTAAAACGCAGGGCTCAGATTCTAATACACGTACTTGAGGCAGAAAAAGAAGTCTGCAAAACGTGTTGCTCTTCAGTTTTCATTGTTGCTCTCCAACTCTGGTCTGAAACCAGGAAAGTTTACAGCAATCCTGTGACTACTGTAATCTCTGCCTTGCTGCAGGGGAACCTAATCGACTCTTTGGCCTCAGGAAAGCGAAAACAGTGAACGAAAAAAATCCAAACAGACCCAACGACAGCACCGTCAGCTCCACGCAGAGCAGGGGCTGGGCTCTGACACCGAGGTCACAGCACCTCTTAGATCGCAGGCTTTGCCTCCTGACAGCCCGAGGTCCGGCACAGCGCGGGGAGCGCACAAGGAGGCTTACGAGAAAGCTCCTGTGCCGTCGGTGTCATTTGGCCATGGCAGATTCCTCAGGGATCACCGCAGCGCGCTGATGTAGCGGTGCGCCCATACGCTCAAGGGTGCAGGGTAACTACGCAGCCTCCCAAAAGTTACACTTACAGCCTCGCCTGCTCACTCCTGCCTTCCCACTAAGGGCTCGCCGGGGTTTAATTTTGCACTACAGACACGCTGTAGTCGCGGCGCGACCCACCTTGCCCGCTGGCAGTGCCTCGCTCACCGGTACCTCCGGGCCGAGCGGCCGCCCCCCGCCACCTCCGGCCGCGCAGCGCTGCCTGGGCCGCGCCGGGTGGGNGACATCGCCCCCGCAGCCAGAGGGCGGCCGCAAGCGGGGCCGAGGGAACCGCCGAGCCACCCGCCCGCCCCCGTGGTGAGGGAAGAGCCGCTGCCCCGCAGGTGGAGCCTTTAAGGCGCCCGGGCCGCCGGGAGCACCGCGCTGAGGGAGGCGGCCGCTCCCCGTCCCGCCGCGAGGGGGCGCTGGGCGGGCGAGGCGGTGCGGGTGGGGATTTGCCTCAGGCGGTGGCGCAGGGACCGATCCGCAAGAAGCCGCTGCCGGCGGCGTGTAAATATCCGAGTGTGGGCCCAGATCACCTCGCGGCCGCGGTGGCAGAGCGGGAAGGTGACACAGAGCTGTGGGGAGCGGTTCGGCCGAGCGCCGGGGCAGCAGGTATCCCGGGGGGCGGGCGTTCCGCGTCTGAGCCCTCGGGGAAGGATGCGAGGGATGAAATGGCGGCGGGAGCGGGGGGGCTGCGCCCGCGGGTGGGACCAGGAGCGCTCTGGAAGGCGGCGAGGGCGGCCGGGAGGGGCTGCTGTCCTGCCCAAGTTCAGCGAAAGCTCTTGAGCTTGTGCGTTAATGCTGTGCGGGCTTGGAGCCCGCAGCCTTCAGCCCCTTCGCACACCGCCTGCTGCCTTCAGCCCCTTCGCTCGCCGCCGGAACACGAGTGAGAACGGTGGTTTCGTTCACTGACCCGTAGGAAAAGTGGAAGCGAGGTTGTTTTCCACACTGATTCACTGGTGTTGATAAGCAGTGGTCGTTTTAGTTAAGTGGAAAAGTTAAAACGGCGTCCCGAGAGGAGACAAAGGGTTTGGAAGACAAAAAATGCAGAACGAACAATTTAATTGCCCACCAGGATACTGATGCTGAGATGATTTAAGAGATTGCCCCTTGTGGTGCCTTCACATGGTCCTGCAGGACCAGGCAGCCCGCTCCATACATCCCTCTATTCAGCAGATCTGTTTGGTTTGCTTTTTTGGCTTTTTATGTTACGGTTCCCAAAGCAGCCTGCAGAAAGTCAGCCGTTTTCTCAGTGCAATGACAGAGCCACTGCTTTATGAGTTTGTTAAAAATTAAAAAAAAAAAAAGAAATAAAAGAAAAGAAAAGCCTGTTCCCAAGCGTTGAACCGCTGGAAACGCGTGCGGTGCCCCGTGGCATCGGAGCCGCCTGGGATTCGCCCGGGAGCGAGAATTGCCCGGGCCGGGAAGGCTGCGGGCGGGCGGCCCCGCCGCGCCCGGTCAGCACCAGGGACAGGGCGGCGGCGCGGGCGGCAGCGGGGCGGAACCCCGCAGCCAGCGGCCGGGGTAAGCACTGCGGCGGAATCGCTGAAATACGCCGCCCTTCTGAGGGCTTTCTCAGCTCCTGCCTGCTTAAAAGGGTCGCAGTTCAGGTTTAGTGTTTCTTGTCGTATGGAACACTCCCTCTTTACACTTTAAGTACTGACTGTGGTACGCATCGAGTGGGCTCTTTTGGTCCAATACACAGACCAGGATGCACAGACCAGGCCAGGAAAAATGGATCTAAATTATATCTGTATTTATATTTGGCCAAAATTCATATTCATATGGATTATGACTTAATGGTAGTTGCAAAAATATTCCACTGACAAGTTGGCTTATATCCCCAAAGGAAACATTTTGCATCTTGTGATGAGGTGAGCAACCTCATAAAGTAGCATACTTGGTGATTTAGGCTGGAAAACATTATCCAGATGGTGGGAAATTATGTTTATTTCATGATGTTCTGTTAGATTATCCCATTCTGTGTGTGACAGAAAAAATAATATTTAGATTTAAGGACTTATACCTGAACCTTTCCAAGGCCTTCAAAAACCTGATTTGCTGCTCCCTGGTAAAAGTGTCAGCAAGGATGACTGGGAATTGGCCAATAATCCTGTTCTGATAAGAGGTGGATCAGTTTTGCTTCAGACTTTGTTTTTGTTTGAAGCAGAATGAAATACACTAGCTTTTATGTTTCTCAATAGGTCATTCAAGGCCAGGGAACTTGAAAGTATGGGAGCTCTACCTGCTCAGCACTCTCTAAAAGAGCCTGCAGGCTTCTTCCCAGAAACTTGTGCCTGTCATTTGGATGGACAAAATCCTCTGTCCTATTTTTCTAGAAAGCACTAGTGGCAGTGTTAAACTCATATTTTAAATGCTGTTTTAGAAATATGTTGTTTACCTACCAATGGCCTTGGAATAGTTCCCTGAAACACCTTTGGGGTCACCACTTAGTATGAAAATCTGAGCACTGAGACTCCACTGGCTAGGCCATCTTGTGCAAACAATCCTGTTTGCTTTCTGGAAAGTAGCTTACTGATAGATTTAGCTGTCCATTTTCCTCAGTGACTGATTCAGTGGGATTTGCTTTTGACCCATGAATTTCGTTCCACCCTGGGCAATTTCCTTTACTGGCAAATTCAGACAGTTCTGTCAAGGGCTACTTTTCTGGAAATCTTTCTCCTAGTCTTCTGTCCTTTCTTCTAATCACCATCTGATCTCCCAAACTGTTTCATCAGCTGTTCAGCCTCAGATCACCCTCAGAAACATTGTTTTCCTTGTAAACAGGCCCCTCATTTTTCACAAATTTCTGCAGTATGATTTCATTAGGTTTATTAGGTGCTTTGGTAAGCTGTCTGCACAGTTTATTTGCAGTAATTTTAAACTGAAGGTGTGACCACCATGCATGGGAACTTAAAAGAATGATTGTTACCCAACAAGGCTGGCCTCCTCAGCTACTGAGGGGCTCCTCACCGATGATGATGTTAGAAAAATGAGCGTGTAAAGTACAGACACTGCAACACAAAGTATGGATGTGCTTTCTCCTGGGATAATGCTTTTGACATCTCATCTCACTCCCTGCCCAGCTGAAGGGGTTCTGAGTTCAGAAATAAGCTAGTGATGAGTGTGGCTTTCTGAGAGCCTCCACTGGGGAACAAGGAACTGGGAAGAAGGTACTGCCTTTGGTTTGGATGGGCTGTGTAGGTGTTATTTCTCTGCGGCAACACTGATGTGACTGTTCAGACAGAAGTGCTGACATTCAGAGGAGTGCAGATCTGGCCTGCATTTGCACTGTCATTTACCCAAACTGTAACAGCTCCAGTAAATGAGGCTGTTCCATTTGGGATGGCTTAGCAGTTCTGATTTTCCCAGTCCTTTGCACATGCTGTGTAAGAGGGTGGGAGAGTCAGTGGTTTGTTCCTTCTGTCACTGGCAAATAAATGGGCAATTTTCAAAACAACTCACAGTTTTCACTTCCCTTCTGACGAACGACTGGGAGGGATTTCTTTAAAATTAGGACTATAGATGTGTCCAGTTAACAGTCTGGTTCACATGGGATTGTGTTCTGGCATTGGCAAAAAAGCTGCCACAGGAATCTAATACTTTGGATCTCCAAAATTATTTTGTTTTGCAGACATTTTACAGAAAATCTTAGGAACATGTAGCAAGCACAGCTCAGATGGGGATATTTTTAATGGCTCTACTTTAGTAATTTTACTCTTGTAAGATAGAGATCCATCATTCCCATTTTCAGTCTTATCTTAAAAATTTTGCAGGCGTCCTAGTGTTGCCTACATACAAGAGCAATCAAACATGCAAGCAAAATAATCAAAATGTGAAGCTGTTACATAGAGTTCAATAGAACATTGTGAATTGCAATTCTAGGAGCTTACCATGTGGACAGCTCCTTGGGCTGTTCCTGTCATTTCCCTGGGCTACGTTATTAGCATAACATTCCTGGTACAGGATGAAAACAGAGTTATGGCAGTAGGTAACTCAAGAGGGACTGTCAGCAGGATGAACCCCAGAAATGCTGCTTGACTTATAACCCTCACCGCTTTCATGCTAAATTTGGGCTAATCTGGCCCCAAAATGTCAGCACAAAAGTCTTATGCACTGATTTTGGATAGAAGAAAAGCTGGAATTATCTTAAAATTTAATATTTTCAGTTAGTTTGTCTAAATAAATGTTGGCGTCTTAATTCTAACTCACTGTTTAACTGTAAATACTCAGTTGTAAATGCAGGCTCTTTATATAAAGGGAAAGGTGAATCTCTTCCCACTTGTTTCCCGTGGTATCTCTCTGCATCTCTCTGTTGAAGATTGAATAATCCATCATTGCATCTTTTGTACAACAGGCACTGCTAATCTTCTGTTTGAGTATGCAGAACCTTCCCAAATTTGCCTTGCAGCACTCCAAGAGTAAATGATACGGCCTTTTACAGATAATCTTGGGTACTGCACTAAATCGAATTGCCCAACTCACAGAAGGAGTTAATGTCATACTCTGACTCAGAACTGACTGTCTTTGAGACTAACCAGAAAGCAGTGTCAGCTGAGTACCAGTCTGATTACTTGGTGCCTTGATCTGATGATTTGTTCAGTTGAGCCCATTGATTTATTGAAGCTGTTTTCATTGGGACATCTGAAGACTGGGATTAACTTTGCTGAGGAAACTGTGAGATAAATTTAACTTTGCTGCTGCTGGAGCCTGAGTGCTGGTATATGTTTTTCTTCAAAGGGTAGCATCTCGATGCCCAACCTTGAAGAAAGATCAAGAATATCTCGATGGTCAGGTGCTAAATATACAACTCACTAGACAGTAACTGAGCAATCAGCTCTGTCCTTGCACAATGTTTTCATGCAGTAAGCAGAATGAAGGACTAGTAAAGAAAGGCACACCATGTCAAAAAAGAATTCTAGACCACATCTGTACAATCACAATAAGTAAAATAAATCAATTTATTTTGTATTGGCATTTTATTGGCAGTTTCAGTAATTCAGAGTTTGTTTAAGGTCAGCCAAGCTTTCCAACTGAGTTTCAGTGGGCTAGGGAAGGACAAGTGGGATACAAATTCAGGATCCTATTGTATAAGTAACCTGTTTCAATTCCCCCATTGTTAAAAACAGTGCATGAGTTAACAAGAATAGAGCTCCCAGACAAGTCAACAGGAATATCTTATTCTTTATTCCATTTTTATAATTTTGTTCGTCAGCCCTGTCCTTTACATGCTGGATATGATTTGTAGAGGGAACAGAATAAAACTTTCAGTGATGAGCTTTTTTCTTCTTATGAGCTCTTTCAAGTTTAGATCAAGTAAACTAGTAACAGTCAAATTTTACTGCACTCAAATAATTCTGCTGGAACCAAGCCACTAGCTCTTGGAAGGAGGAAGCAGAGAAAGACAAGTGCCTACAAGTTAGCCAGATGTTGAAACAGAAACATTATGGGGTCCTGTCGACTTGTCAAATCAACCAACATTTTTGAGTGTAATTTGGTGTAACTTGCACTGTGTATGTAATAGCTGTGAATGTTGCATTTGGGACTTCCAAAGATTCTCGGTTGCTGAAGTTCAATTGAATGTCCTTTGCACTACCAGAATCCTTTTTCAAATCTCTGCCTCCAGTCCTGAGAGATACAAAACTGGAGAATAAATACTAGTATTGTGAAAATCTTAAGCAAATAGTCACAAAGACACAAAGTGCTTAGTGGGGGATGTTGCTTTATTGCCACTGGACTTTTTGGTTCTTAACTGAAAAATTCAGAACTGATTTACGATCCCCATGAAGTTGTTTAATTGCCACGATTTTCTGTTCAGAGAATTCCCCTTAAGCAGTGGATGAGAAACCCAGTTCCCATCAGAATCCACCTTGTATGGCTGAATTCTCTGAAGCCTTTTGCTGTAAGTCTTTACTGGTATCATGCCATTCCTACTTGTGTGGCTTTTCTGGTAAGACATCTGGCCTTGACCATCTTTTGGCTAAAGAAATGCCCTGATCCTAAACCCCAACTCCTGCGTTTCCCAGAAATGGCTTCCAGTGACGCTGGACAGTCAGCTGTGTTATTTTGAAAACTCCTGCAGTAATTTTATTTTTAAAAGCTGGAATTCAGGCAGCTCACACTGTTTCCATGTTCATGAACTGCTCTAATAAGCAATTGTCTTCGTACTGTGACCCAGTGAAAATGGAGCAGGTTCAGCTGTGATGGGACTCTTTCTATTTCAGGAAACAGCACAATGAAGGGAAGCTGCAAGGTGCAGCTCTGTAACACGTGCTGTGGCCTCCTTAGCCCTATCTCTGGAATCATTATGGTCTGGCTCCTGCATGTGAGGAAAATCAAGGATTCAGTGAAAGGAGCAAGGAGAAATCTGACACAAGATGGTAACTCTGAGTCCCTTTTCTGGCCCACAAACAGAAAGAGAAGATGCCTGTTCCATGTGAAGTTACTGTTTTCCAACATTTTTGGATTCCCTAATTTATTTGCAGTCAGTTTATTTTGATGCAGTGCTAATGGGTATCCTGAACTGTGTTTTCTTATTTGCTTCCTTTGCCTTTGGTCATAGTCTACCATGACAGTTTGGGGTAAAACAAGAATTAAAGTGGGTGTGATTTATTGAAATGGAGTTTCACATCATGTTTCATGGAATTTACATGGTTTTAATTCCTTCAGGTGAAAAAAATGGTATCTACAGTGCCTAAAGAGAGCAGGTCTTTCTGTGTGAAACTTACTTCTTGTCTAACTGAACATAATGATCCTGAACCTGAAAGACTGGTGTGGCTTTTTCTTTTTCAGAGGAATGATTTTCAGAAGGAATCCATGCAGTGAATGTGATGAACCACCAAGCTGCCTGATGCTACTACCCCAACTCTGTCCTTCATTGGATCAAGTTCTCTTCTTGCTTCACTGAGCAGCAGCCGAAAGTGAGTTTTAACAAGTGCATCTGGAAAATAGCACCTCGAATAAGATCTATCAATACACATTAAGGGTTCTGCCATGTGCTTCTGTTACACAGAGGCTTCAGCTGAGGACAGCAGCATCAAAAGGATTCATATTTTTAAATCACAGTTGGAGAGTTATTATAAGCCCAGACTCCATCTGTTTACATGTTAAGGTGGAAGCATAAATATTTCCTTTAAAAGGCAGGAGAGAGCTGTGTTTAATTAATGCTGGTTTTTCCACCTGAGGGCATTGGGGCTGCTTGGAAGGGGGTACTAGAAGTGTGAACTACTGAAAATTAGAAGAAGATGGTGGTACTGCTGGGAGGGCTTGAAAGCAGGACTGTCCATGGGATGGGTGTCAAAGAATGCTTGACTGCAGGTCCTGCCATGTAGAAAGGAGCTGAGTCCTGATCAAGAGATCAAGGTTTGAAAAGGAAGAGAGGTGAGAAAGAGCTATTTCCTAGCAGCTTCATGGAAAGGGTAAGCAAGGGCCTTCCCTCTGGCCCTGTGGGTTAACTAGAGAAGAGTTGACTGGTCCCTCATTGCTGGAAGTAGGGAAAATGAGAAGAATGTCTAAGAGATGTGGACTGAGCTGAGCAGGATTTCTGCAGTCTGCACAACAGGATAAAGGTGAGCAGTCACACTGGGAAAGAACTTGTAAGTTCAGATCTGAAACTTTTTGTCAAAAAAAGAGAAAACCATTTGTTCTTATTTTGTTTTTAAACCTCTCGTTCTTGTTTTCCTTTTTCTTTCAAGGTGAACTTGCATAGCATATCTAATATAGACAAATAAGGGAAGAGGTATTACTGAAAACATTGTCATACATTCTATTCTATGGTTATGTGTTTACAGCTATGACCAGTCTAGTGTATGTTAATAACTGCTGGGACTCTGATGAGAACTGATGTCCTCGAAGTCACAGGTCAGCACTGGACAGTTACCTTAGAGAACTGGCGTGCTGTGATAATAGCCATGTGCTCCAGCCACTAGAAATGCTTCTATAAGCTTTTAAGAGTATAGTCTTATTCTTGCCTTCTTTCCTTCCTTTCATGGTGAGCCTCTCTATATTCTTAACAGTTCATGGAGTCTGAGCTTTGATGAGTTGCCCTATTTTAAATCCTTTGATAATAATGGAGCTCTTTTGTGCATGAAAGTAGAAGTTTATCCTGAAAGCGTAGCTCATGTCTGGACAGGGCAGAAACAACTATCTAATGTTCAGAGCAGGCTAAACTATACAGTGTTCTCTGATTTTCATTCTAGGCAACAATCAGGAAAGTTTGCGGAAATCTGGTTGGTTTGATTTTGTAGTGCTTCACCCTGTTTACGTTACCCTTGTTTCCTGGATGACACTGCTGGTCAAGGATTCCCTTCTTCTATGAACAATTTCTGCCCCATTAATAGAGCAGAAAACCCTAAAAATTATTCTACCGCCTGTTTGACTTTGCTCACTTCAAGGGACAAAGATTTGTATCTCATACAGGGCTTTTGATCAAAAACGTACACAATTGCATGCTACACATTTTTCTTAGTTACGACTTCCCAATAAAATGCCTGATTCTACTTCACTCACGTTACCTGTAAACAATGACTGAAGTCTGTGTGGTGGGCGTTTGTAAATTATTTCTGTTGAGAAAAAGAGTGACCGTGCATCCCTTATCCCCTTCAGTAAAAATCTGTCTTTCATATGTGATAGTGTAGTTTAGATGTTTTGATAACTGTACAGTAAAGGACGAAAATGTGAATAAAAGAAATGGAAAAAAATAAATTATATTTCCAGTTGTGAATCTTGGAACAAACTGTAAAAGCTAGTTGAAACTAGCCACATGATGATGAAGAGCATATTATCTCTATTTCACAGGCAGAAATACTGAGGTATGAGAAGATTTATTTTATTTATGAGAAGATAATTTTCCCAAGGTCACACAGACAACATGGAAAAAAGAAAAAATAGAGTCTTGAACTTCCGATTCAAACTTTTATTCATTTTCTCAGGACTGTCATTCTTCCTCTTGTTATGGGTTTGCTATACCAAAATGTTTGCTCCTTTCTGCATCAAATCAAATTTGCAACTGATCTCACCTATTAGTATTAACCTTGGTTTTAAAAAATCTGAAACTTAGAAAAAATAATTATGTCAAGTTCTGTGGAGTTAGCAGCAAATACTAGTCTGGAAAAATATTTTTAACATTCAGTATCTTTTAGTACTGACCTAACGTACCCTTAACTCCATCATTTCACTTGTGTGTCCTGAGGGGTTGTGTAAATATTTATGCATATCATTAACTTTAGGCATCTGAAAAACTTAATAAGAAAGCAGTTTTACCAGTTTTACAGCAAAGGGTGCATTTGGGTGTGTTTAATATATTTTTTGAAGTCCTGAGGCTTTTGAAAGAAATGCTGTTAAATTAGAGGTACAGTCACTTTCTTTGTAACCTTTCAGGCATGGCACTATGTGGAAGGGTATAGATTTTCCTTTCCATTTTCCCAGTCAGTGGAAAACATTGTACCAATTGTGAGAATGCCTTTAAGTGTCCCACAGCCTATTCAGGAAATGTTCCTCTATGGAACTTTGCATTGGAGATCTCGTGCTATACAATGACGTAGTCTCAGGTTTTTGTGTCTGTTTCCAAACCATCTTCTTGGACACTCGTGGAAGTCACAGTGAAGTGTAAATGTTGAGGGAGATGAGCAATGGCTTTGCTTTTACATTGTGGGTAAAACATGCCCCACAAAAATTCCCCTGAGCAAGTTATTTACATAGGTGTCATGTTTATTTTTTATGTGCATGATGAGCTTTACTCTCAGGTTATGTCTGTGCACTGGCACAGATTAACCAGAGCTGCAGCACTCTCTGCTCTATACCATACCTAAGGCTTGACTAACACCTGATAAAGTTACACACTCTACCTATCCTCCAAGGTACAGTCAGCATCAGAAGACCTTCTCAGGCCACTTTTGCTGAGCTTCTGAGTCATAGATCTGGTGGATTATGACTGAGTATGGATTGCAGTAAGCCAAATGAAAGTGGGTCTTAAAAAAGGTTCTCCCTCATAAAGCCGCCTTGGTTAAGATTTTCCTGAAAGTGATTTAAAATATCTTTGGTACTAAATCTACATAAATAGAGGTGTTTGTGTAAGTTCAAAAAGAAAAACAAACAAACAAACCCCCCAAAACAAAACAAACCCGACAAAAAACCAAACCAAAACAAAACCAAACAACAAAAAACTAAACAGAAGGGTAGGGAAGAAAAGCTCGCTCTGAAGAGGGATGAATCCCCTTCCATTTTTTCATAGCCACTGGGATAGTCCTACTATTTACCCCCAGTTTCAGGTGAATCTTAATTTTGAGAGCAAATTTCATTGCCAAAAGAGTTTGTAGGGCAATACGCGAACTAACCACCATGAGTCCAGCTTTGTAGCCTAGCATCGTGTGATTCTGACATCTCTGTATACAGTGAGTGAGCATTTTCCTACACTGTTGGGGCTCTTGCTGCATTTGCTTTGCTCTGCAAGCTGGGTATAAAGAATTCCTGTGCTATGTCTCCAGCAGAGCCGTGCTGCTGCCAGAACTGCTGTAACTAAAATAAATGTTTTCCTACAAAACACAAAGAATTTTTTTATAACTGGTTTGTATCAGACTGTAAAGGCTGGATTTGCTATGGAGAAATTTTTCTGCCTTTATTAAGCTTACACTGATGATCTGCTCAGTCTATTCTCCTTAGAAGGGAAGTAAATAGGACACCTTGTAAATCTTGTCAACTGTGAAGTTTGCATAAGTTTGAAAATGAGCATTTCGGTTACAAATTCGAGGGGGTAAGGGAGGCACAGTAATCATTTAAGTGTACAGGGTTGTGGCCCATGTCTAAAGTTGCCAGGAATGATACTAATAATAATTTATTTGTCTTACAACTGCTTTTATATAAACTTATTTATAACATTCCTATGACATTAGCAACTCCAAGGCTACAAACATAAGTGTTTGAACAGAGACACTTGTTACCAGTCACTGAAATGCCATTGTCTGATGCTAACACTGCCTTGCAGATAAGGGCCCTCTCTCAGTAGTGCTTCCAGCAGCAGAGACAGACAGGTGCCCCCTCAGAGTTACTGAGATGGCAGCACCTTTCACTGAGGGATCAGAGGATGAGGGGAAATGGCAGCACTTCTTGGGATGGCCTGAGGAGAAAATGGCACCAACCACCCTGAGGAAAACAGGCATATGTGGGAATGGTGACTTACCCATGTTACAACCTAGAGCTTTAGAAACACCCAAAAAAGCATTGGAGGCATCATCTTTTACTTCTGAATGCCAGGCTTACTGTGCGTTTTGTACATGACTTCAAGGAAAATACTTTTTGCTCTTCTGTCTTACCTGAGAATGTGTGAAGTGTTGATACTCAATGTCACATTCTATGGTGACACTTCTTAGTTCAGTGGTGGGTGTAAAAAAGTTCCCAAAAGTATGAAATGTGATTGTAACCTGGAAAACACAGGGCGTAAGACCCTGGTAGTATGTGAACATTGGAAAGATTGGCAACGCGTGGCTGCTGCCTTATGCAATCCTTCAGTCTTGGCTTGCAGCAGCCATTCATTACATTGGCTCTTGGCACCTCCTTTGCAGGTCCAGCAGTAGTGACCAATTGCTCAGCAGTTTTGCAGAATTGTCTTGAATGATCAGACCGAACAGTTTCACTCGTGACCCAAGCCTGTGTTTGTGCCCCCATGAAGGGGCAGAGCTTGTGTGCTAACTCCTAGCACTGCTTGCCATTGCCTTTGCCAGCAGCCTGCTCTGTGAACAGCTGCTGGAGTACAAAAGGCCAAAGGGAAGTGTCTCAGATTTGCCCTAGTCCTGTCACACTCCAAGTCACTGGAACATGTCCAAGTGCATGGTAAACTACAGTGGTCTCTGCAGAACAGCCTGTACAGTTGACTTTAAGTGAAACGTGAATCATCTCAGTCCTAAATTATTTTAATCCAATCAGTCATCTGTGTTGAAGGGTGTAAAGAGACAGCAAAACCAAGAGAATGGCTGCCAAGTGGAGAATACAGGACACAAATAAATCTGCTAGGATGAGATGAGATATGAACTAATAATGATTTATTCCAAATGCCACAGGGGTTACAGCGTGAACCACTTGTAGAGATATTCAGATGAGATGAATTTTGTAGCTTTCCCTGTATGATTTTTATAGACACAGCAGAGGTGAAGGAAGGCAAAGCTGTTAGCTACACAGAGAGTACACACAAGGGTTTTGAAGTGCTCACAAACAAATTCTCCCTAATTAATATATGCTTTACAAGTCTCTTGTAAGTAGATGAGCATGAACAGCTGTAGTTCTTTTTATAGATACAAACTAATCTCTAATACATGTTGGAGTTGAAGGATACAGAGAACAACATGCTGTGGATTCGTAAAGCTCTTCTAGCCATGGAAGTATTCTTTTTATACCCTCTAAAAGTGGAAGGGAATGCAGAAGAGTGCAGAGTGCAGTCTTGAAGAATACTGCTTGGAACAAAATCATGACTGGAGCAAAGGATCTAGCTATTAGTGACACATATCATACACTCCTTGTTAACAAATCAAACAGCACGTGTGAGTGAGACCTATTTTCTTGACAGGTTCAGTCTTTTGTGACCCATATGAAACAGGCAGCATTTGCTACTGTTTCTTCCCATCTTTTAGTAGTGTCAATGGCCTTCACAACAAAGAAAGAATTACATGTTTCATGCTTTTAAATATTTTTAAAAGCTTAAGCAATGAGTCATAATAGAACTCCTTAGACTTGAGGAATATCTCTGAACACGCTTCCTGTTTGAAGATGTTTTCTCTCTTCTTTCTCCTTATTGCTAGCTGTATATATTATCAGTTTAATATTGTCCTCTACTGGGAGACAATATCCTGTTGTGATAGGTGAAGGGAGAGTCTGTAATAGCTCCTTTCCATTTCTAATGCCTATGATTTAATTTACATAAAAACACTGTGGATTTCGAACAGTGTGTTTCTTTTGGCAGTTTATTACCAGCCTGAATACCTCACTTTTTTTCATGATCTAACATTTGTCCGCTGCAGAAGTCATTATCACTTCATTTTTAGTTTTAATAACCTTCATTTTATTAAACCTCAGTTTGACCTAAGTTTTCAGAAGTTTACTTCAAAACAATGCCCCAGACTTTCTGGAACCCACCGATTTTTCCTCTCAAAGTAATAAGCTCATTACATTTTTATTGATTTTATGACTTTTTCTGATGTGACATAGGGAAGAATTGATTTACATAGGACAAAATGCCTTGCTGGGTTCCCTCCGTTATTGCAACCAAAGGGAGAACTGCTGGAGGGCCTATGGGGAAGAACTGTTTCAAGAGCACTTTGTGCCCTGTTCTTTTGGGCTCAGCCCCACTTTGGACTGACTGCTATGAATTGCAAATAAATTTTGTCCATTTCTTCTTATGCCCTAGAAGAGACACCAGGGGAAAGCTGAAAATCAGTATTGATAGAACTCTTTCCCTTTCCTTTCAGGGGAAAGAAGTACAATCTTGTGGATTTAGTCACTGTGGAAGAAAACCCTCAGCTATACTAATGCTGCTGTTTAGAGAAGGGGAAAATGAAAATGCTGAAGTGGGGATAATGTGGATTCCATACATCTCTAGAACAATTATTTTTGGGGAACTAAACCTTCTTCTCCCTATATTCACTTTAGAAAAGCACATCAAAGGATAAACAACTTTGAAGTATCAGAAAGCAAATGTTATGACTTACCCATAAAACATTTCAGTACAAACACTGTTTTGTATTCTGCATTCTTCTCATGAAACCTGCTAAAGGAAAGTCAGAAGGAGTTTCATAATAATCTCCTATATCTCAAGGGAAGTTAGCTGAGAATTGGTTAAAATCATCTCTTAAGCCAATGTTTGAAAAGAAGCTAAGTATGGAAAGGACCATAGCCTTGTCCTCAAGTGTTACTCCTTTCTCTTTTCCCAGTCTCAGAAATTAAAATAAAGATCTGAGACTTCAAATTACTGTTAAAATGCATTGCCTTTCATTTGATTGTAGAAAATGGGGGAAGATGTGTCATTAATGAGAGAAGGGAGCACTGACTGTGTAATTAAGTTTACATTTGGTCAAGAAACTTCATAACAGTGAAGAAACCATCTTCAGGAAGTAATGTACATTTCCCCCCAAATTTCTCAGCTTTAGCTCTGTAATAGCTTTGAAGTTAATACACTAAATGAACAAAGACAGTTTTGAATATCAGACTTCCCTTCCCTCTCAGATTAATCCTAGGAGACTTCTAGGTAAGGTCTGTATAGTGGTGGGAATGTACGTAAGCAGAGTAAAATCCAAATGGAAGAAATTTTTTCATGAGCTGCATAAAGAAGAAATATTAAAATTACAGTGTGACTCAGATCAAGATGTGATCCACTGCAGAGAGTTCTGATGCTGAAAAGGTCACTCCTCATGTTTTTATCCTTGCTTGTCTTGTGCTGTGTCTCTGTAGGAGCATTTCAGGCCAATCTAGGAAGGTATTCTGGATTCAGCCAGTCCACAGCTGTTCCAGAGCTGTTGGCTAAGGTGATATTCTGGCTTGCACCACTCACTTAACTGCTGGACTTCTTGTTCTGCTTGTAACTGTTGGATTTAGGGTACAGGAAACCAGAGTTGTATCTAGAAGGCAGCTCTACTCCTTGGACACTGCTGAATGTTATTGTAATACTGGGTATCTGGGCTGAAGATGATCCCTGGTGAGACTCTCCTTTTCTTTGTCCAATACTGTTCAGGCTCTCACTTTTCTAAAGGATGCAAAGATTTACAAGAAATGGACAACACAAACATCTACAAGGAGATCCCATTGAATCATCTATTAAAAATGACATATATTTAGATAAGCACTTTGCTACTCCCCCTGGCTGACTGAAAAGCAAACTTAAATAATGGAGGGAAAAGTAGACCTGAACATTTTTTTTAATATTTCCTGAATAACTCATAAAAAAACCCAAACGAACCCACCTGTTAAACAAGTTAATGTACTAAAGCATTAAAGACTTTGCATTTGCTACTTAAGAGCTGGTTTACTTTGAAGAAAGACCAGGCTAATGACAGCACATTCAACTATGAACAGAAATACTGTGAATGTGCTCAGACAGCCTATGAATTCAATCAGGTAAAGAGTTTCTCCATAAAGAGGGACTGCTTAGGGTCATTGGGCAAGAGATAATGTAAAATGCAGTGTTAACAGCATGGATAGTTTGAAGGGGGAGGCAAACTACAGAACGAGGTAAAAATTGAGGAAAAGATTAATTAGCATTTTTTGATGATAAGCAATTTTAGCTGTCACTTGCACAGGACCAAAAAATCAGTTAGGATGAGGCTCACAATAGCTCATAAGGATCATTGCTAACAATAAAAAGACAATTTAAGGTGGTTGTATTACATTGGGGTTAGTGCTGCAAAGATAAAACTGCCTTGTTTTCACCTGTCAACTGTTTGCTTTTATTTCCATGTCTGCTGAGAATTAAGGCAAGTTGTCTCACTTGTGAGAGATGTCAAATATTTTTGCCCTTATGCTGTAGCTGTGTCAGATGAAGAAGAAACAGACACTATCACATCTTACTGAATAGGTAACGTGGCACATTTCAAAAACTGACCTTGATTTTCTCCAAGCTGCATGTTTTAGATGTTTGCTGCAACCCAAAACAGAGAACATGAAATAGTTAACATCACTTTGTACAGCAGTACTTACCACAGGACTGAGGCTGTCTCAGCTTAGCATATACATCATTAATATAAAGATGGCACAAAATTAATGCTTCCACGCTCCACTAAGGAAATCACAGACCTCATCAGTGGACTTACTAAATTCAAGGATCTATTCAGGTTCCTTGAAGAAGTTGGACTTCAGAAGAATCCTGTAGTACCTATGTTCTCCTTCTGCTTATTTTCAACAATGGTCTACCCTTTGTGGTCATGTTTTCTGCATTGTGCTGGGAATATTGTGTAATTTTTGCATCTCAAAAACAACTTAATTTGTGCTCAGGGACTGGGATTGTAATTAGTTTTTGTTGCCAAGTATTAAAATAATAGTAGGTGTAGCCATGTACTCTGTGACATTCAATTCCACCATCAATATGTCATCAGCATCTACAGCTGTCTGAAAAATGAACACAGATAAGAAAGACATAAATGGCATAAAGGTATGTCACAGTATCTGACATATCCAAAATGCATAGGGAAAGAAAAGAGGAGAGCAGAGGACTAACAAAAAAGCAGTGATATGTTAAAGATAGCCTTATTTTTTACACCTTACCATATGTGTTCATTTGGTAGCAAATGGTGAGACAACAGAAAGATGGACCAAGTAATTTGAACAGTGAAAGACAAGTATTACTAAATACACACTTAAAACCAAACACAAGACAACCCTCCATTCAGATGCTAAGTTCTCTAAAACAGCAGCAGAAATGCAACAAAGCCAGCTGAATAATGAACTAGGGTGAGAATAAAAAGCTGATGACCTTTTACAGCCTCTAAGTCATTACTCATTGTGTTAACTCATAGGTTATCCGCGTCTTCTTGGCAGAAACCTTCATGATTAATTATGGTACAATGTGCAGGTTTGTTAACCTGCCAGTTGTCAGAGAATATAGGTATTACATCGTCTATTACCTTCTCACAATTCCCAGAATCCTGGCTTGTCAGTTTGGCTCTTATGTCACTAGTTTGAGTTGTGTCTTTATCCATTTCGTAGGAAATTTGGCTTCTGGCAAGTCTGGAGAACATACTGGGGGTATCAGTTTCTGTTTCAGTACAGCCCTAAAATTAATACAGCAAAAACATTCACTCTAGGTCCCTTAGAATTTCATCCAATTTGCCCCAGTTTTACCTAGACAGAAATCGTAGAAGAGACAGGCATTGTATAAAAGACATTTCACTGAAGTTCTGCCATGTATAACTTCATAAAATGTTTGCTTATAAGAAGTACAAACAAAACTATCAAGTCTGTTGCGTCTAAAATTCGGCTTACTTTTTTTTTCCTCCACAGGGTGCACTGCAAAATTTGAAAGAAAATAGTGTTTTGTTACAATGTATTGTTGCAACTTCTCCAATGCATCTCATAGCTCCAAGGAGACGGTGTTTCCACAGTACTACCCACTTAGGAAGCACAGGTGTTTGGAGGAATTAGGGCCAAAGTTTCCAAAGTGGCTTGGGTGGAAGCAGAAATAAATAGAAGGAAATGTCTCAGGACTGCAGAATCAGTGCTTTATAAATAGTTTGTTTCAGGAAGGAGTCCTGGGTTTATAAACTTTGTTTTAATTAATGGGAAAACAAAACCGTGTTACTAGGGAGTCTGTTAACAGTTTTTTTAAGAATTAAGATTTACAGTGTAAGAGATGCAATATAAAGATGTTCCTTTTCTATTAGCTGGCTTTAAAACCTTCCACCTGACTGGAGGCTACCAGCCAGAAGAATTTCATTTTGATTGGACTGAGAAGTCAAAAGAACAGAGAAGGCAAAGAAACTGTTAGAAACAGCTGTCAGAATTCAGTGCTTGGCTGGATTAGATACAATTATTATCCTGACTGACTGTAAAAAAAATTACCAAGAAAATTTTGTCATTTCAGTTATTTGGAAATTTCGTTTAAAATGGTTGCAATGAACTAACTAATATGCTTATTTAGTTAGTAATATAATTTTGAGTTACAGGAGAGAGCCTGGATGCCAAATACTTGCCCTGTTTTCAGCTGCTGTGCAAAACATTTGTTTCCACTTAGACTGGCAGTAGCAAACTGTTGGGGTCTTCTGTGAGAAAGATTCTGTAATGGATTTTCTGATTTGTCTAAATCTGATGATTAATATGTTTCCAAATACATCTCACTTTCAGAAAGCATATCTATTTCATTACAATCTTGTTTTCACTAGAGAACTATTTAGTGACTTGCAGTTTCTTTTTTCCGCATCCAGGCTGCAAATCTGTGGTCAGACAAGCACAGCCTATAAGAGTTTCAATGGACCTCTGACTCTATGCTTCCTCTACTTTCTAAAATTCCTGTTGTTCCATCTTTCCACTCTTCCTTCAGTGTCACCAACCACCAAGAAGAAAATTATCTACATTCTGCTTTTACACTACAGCCTTTTGTCTTTAATTTCGCTTTGTCCCTCCACTTTCTCTGGAGCTTTTATAACAAGCACCATAATGTATTTCATCTAAAGAATCTACCACTTGGAAGGACTCTATATGAAAATTAATTACTTTGCAATTAAAAATGGGTGTATGGGAAGTGTCTCCCTTACTGATTCACTGTCAGAGAGAGAGGACAGTCTCCTTTTTCCTTTTTGCAGCCCACTTATCTCAGAAGACTGGCTGGTTACGGTCGCTCGTCTGGAGGAGTGGTAACTGCTGAAAGACCGTGAGTCTTTAGGAGAAACTCTCAGTAGGGGTCCAAGGCAAGGAACATGTGTTGCAATGGCTCTTCTAATGGATAAGAGGTAGAACCAGTCAGATTTTTGTCCGTTAGCACAAAAATTCAATCATCATAAACAATGCATTTATTCAGAGAGATGAATTAATGCTGCATGGACTGGAAAATTACTGGGTACAAAAAGAGTTTTCCAGATATCAGATATCTTATTTACAATCACCCTGCAATCACTTATTCACAGCGTTCTGCAGAACTCAAATTTATTACTTGGCAAGGATAAGGGCATTAAAATATAACTCTTGGAACTGAAGGGAGCTATTAAAATGATGTTTTATCTACTTTCAGCCTAATCAGGGCAAAAATAAAATTCTGTCTCTTTAAACTGAACCTCACAGAAGTACTACATAATGAATTATTCTAATCTTCCCCTAAGCAGCTATTCTAGCTCCTCTTACACATCTGTTTGCTGGCTATCTGTAGAGTTGTACAGAATGTGCATTTATATTGCTGTATTACTTTGCTCGTATGCAACATTAGGAAACTCTGGCCTAGCTTTCCTCTTCCTGCCAGCCTTCCCCATGTAGATGTTCCTGCCCACCTCTTCTCTATCCAGTTCCTCAGTAGGTCTTCGTAGGTGGTGAAACAACAGCCTATCTGTGGCTTTGCTGCCATCTGTCAAATCTCACTGCCTGCATCTGAACTTGAAATGGTAATGACCCTCCATGTTACCTGTCAGAAGAAATACTATCTGAAATATGAAAGCCTTGAGAAACATGAGGAGGATGCACAAAATAGGGAAGAAGTGGTTTGGCTTACTGTATTGCCTCTCTCACTGGCCTGGTTAATGCAAGAAATGCTACTTGCAGCACTGCCCAATGTCTGCCTCTCATGAAGACAGTTAAAAATTTATGGTGCTTTCCTTTGAGATGGAAAGATTTCCATCTTTCGTCACGCAATAGGTAAATACAGATCAGTATCCACAAACATCTCTAACTACCATCTGCTTAGTCGTTTGTTCCAAGTACAAATTCCACTGACATTTCTATGGCATTGAGAAGTGTTCCTGGGGAGGGCAAGGCTGTCCTACAGAGTTAAAATGAGCAGGTGAAGGAGAGTTCAGGCACTAGACATAAAAGTGACAAAGTTATTCTCAGATTTTCTTTGCTATATTAAACATAGCTTGTAAGAGTGAACTTACCTGTATTTGGGGTGAGTGATGGCATAAATGATGGGGTTATGGATGACAGAAGCTTTGGCAATCACAGCTGGTATGGAGCTCATGAAGGGTGTTAGGACGTGGGAATACCTAGAGTAATGCAAACACATCATACATTTACTGTTGAGTTCTGCATTGTCTATGCAGTTATGCAGTGGCAAGACAATGCTTTAAGGCTCTAGAGAGAGTAAAAAGGGAGTTCTATATCAAAGCAGTGAGAGAACAAATTCTACATCCTTCGCCTGTAAAGATCAATGTCAGTCTAATTGCATTTCTGAGAAATACGGTTTTCTTAGGGCTTCTCTGGCAGTACTTCACTACTATGCCTCAGGATGGTGGTAGTTCCCATGTTGTTCAGCCTAGGGACAATGTCAGCCTTAAAGAAGGCATTACTGTCCTGGTGAGGAAGTTTTTCATCATACTAATGGGAATATTTGTGCTCTGTGATGAGGTGGAAATGGTTTGCCAATTGCAATACAGGAACCATTTTGTCAGCTGCCTGAATGTTGAGATGCCATTTCACCTCTAAGGCTTTTCTCTGATAAGGATGTTCTCCATGTGCAATTTTTAACATGGTTTCTCCTGATCATACTTTAAAAACATTGATTAGAGGTATATAAATCTTCACAGATTCTGGATAACACACAATTTGACCTTACTGGAATGGAGTTTTTGACCCTGAGCTGAGACAGTGCTTTGGTAAGGCTGATAGAGAGTTCAGCTAACAGAAACAAACAATGGCAAAAGCTTTGTGTTTAAGCTAATCATTCCCGTGTTTAAGCTAATAATTCCCAGAAAATGCAACCTGTAGACCAACAATATTAGTGAGCACGACTGTGTGCTAGCTCACTATTCCCCATTCAAAATATTTTCTAAAGGAATTAAAGTTCTTCCTTCCTATTTCATATGTTGTTGCTCTGTCATATGAGTTGTCTTTAGTCCCAGACTAAAGCCACAGGCTCCATGTCTGCCTCCCATATGTAGCATGCAATGATTTTATCTGAAACCCTTGCAATAAAATTTCACAGAAGACATCCAGGCTTGGTCTATTAATCTCTGAAAAAGCCCAGAGGGATTGCCTGAAAGACATAGTTCAGAAATGCAAAAAACCTGAATGAAACTGTTGCTCCCCAGATACCTTCATAAGAAAAAATTTTTTTGTAACATACCGCAGAATTAGAAAATTGTCCATTTGTTCAGATTTTTGTGAATGTGAGACATGGAGAAGTCAAGCTCAGCAGGTACTTGATTCTCCTAAGGCAGATGCTGAATTGTACATGACAGCCCAACAGTTCTACATAGCTGAAGTGGTCAGCTTAAAGCATCCCCTAATTTATTTTCTTTTAGCTCCCTTATGGTACTACAGGGCAGCTGTGCTTCATTTCTATGTCTCCTTGCTCCTTCTCTGTGTCCAGCTGATCATGTGTCACCAGTGGAGGATGTCCTGTACCCAAATGCCCCTTTGACAGGCAAGGGGACACTAGGACACATGTGAAGGATCTGTGTTTCTGAGTGAGGAATGTGTTTACCTACATGGAGAAAATGTTCGTTGCGGCTTGGAATTACCCCTCTGCATACAAAGGGAGAGAATCCACTTCCCTCAGTATTTTTCTTCTTAAACCTAAGATTTTAGAAGTGCTGTGTTTAGGAAACTGCCTTCCTAAGCTGTGTTTGAGACAGCAGTGGCCCCATCCTTGGGTATGTAACAAAAATCACCCTTGTCTCTCAAAATGCTCCATCATAAGTAAATTTGGACTGTGTATCAATTTTAGGAATGCCTACTTCTTATTTCTGACTTGAAAAATACAAAGGTAAGTGTTTTGTACTGTCATAGGAATCTTCTGCTTGAGGTTTTGCAGGTCACAAGGCTTCCTAAAGCAGATAGTCACACATTTTAGAGAGGCTAAACTGAAGCACAGGAAAATTCACATCTTAAAGGTAGGAGAACTAACCACATAGAGCCAAGGCATCTGGATTCACAGTCCATTACTTGTGCCTGGATTGTATCAACTGTAGTCTGGTGTCAAGCTACGGGTTTTAATACTGTCATGCTCCTGTTGAAATTAGTGTATAAAATGCTGAAAATTAAATAGATGAAGAACATGCTTTGATGATTTATATTTGTGATCTTTTGTATCCAGCATCAAAAAGCTCCCAATTCATGTATATACTAATTTTGAACTTGCTTATATGTGGTAAAGAATTTCAGCAGTTTGATGTAACACAAAAAAATGTATATACTTTTGAAGGTTAAAAGAGTAGAGAAAGAAAAGAGAATCAGCCACTGGGAGGATCTTTTTGGGGTCCTTTATTTAGCATTTTGGTGCTAAATAAAGTTCAGATAGTTCAAATATCCTAGCATAGAGAATGCATTCAGAAATCTTCAGCATGGCAGTTTATGTTGCCAGTAATAATATTCTTGTTTTCTTTCTCTTTTTTTTAAATTTTCCTAAAGTCAAACTAAGAAAAAAAATCAGTCAACATGTGCCCCATTTGTTAAATATCACTCCTAAATACGTGAATGTTTTGGACACACTTCAGACATTAAACTTGACAAGTAGCTTTGACTTTCATCTGTCTTTAACAATTTCACATCTTTTGCTTTCACTGAATATTCCTTTGCTGATACATTTATAATTACCCAGCAAAAGCTACCAGAGCAACAACAGAGTATGGTGACCAGGAAATGACAAAAAACAAGATGACAATCAGTGCAATTTTGGCCATCTTCCACTCATTTTTCATCCTCTGATACTGTTTCTGGAACTCTTTATTTCCACGTTTGCATCCAAATGTCTGAATAGACCTACGGAAAATAAACATACAACAGCAGAAAACGAAGGTAGGGAAGTGAGCAAATAGCTTCATGAAGTGGGGCAGCAATTACTCTTCTGCTATGTTAGGCTAAAACTCATACACTTTTCTTGCATGTTGATGCAAGTATGTGACCCATCCTTCACAATTTGATGCACTTCTGTTGCACTAATCAATGGCAAAATCCACACATGCTTCAGTGAAAAAAATATCCCTGTACCAAAAGAATTTCCATATAAACCAGGTATTCAAGCCAATTGGATAATGCTGAGCTAAAGATGGTTAGAGGAGTCTTTGCTTCCTTGGGTCCTGTTTTGCTACCTTGCTGTCACTTTGTACTTCTGAGCTAAGTGACCAGATCTGCTGGGATCTACGGGATTGGTACATACAGATGGCACATGGAGTGGCAGGCTGCCCTTTACTTTTAAAGCAATAGCTATTTGTTTCAGAGTCCTGTTATTAAATCTTTAATCCCTTTTCACCTTTTTATCTTTTTGAAAAAAATTTGTAGTTCAAGTCCATCTATTTTTCTGTGAAATCGTTCTTGATACACTGTTGTCAGGTGTTTCTGAGGTCCCTTTTGTTTTTATTGTGGTTGGTTAATTTCTGCACCCTTTTCTGTGTCATTAGATAATACACTGATCAGCTCTGGCCTAAATTCAGGAATGGCCCTTCTAAGAATCATACGTCTTACCATGTTGACTATTGACAGAATTCTTGTTTGGCTTTCTGTCTCAGTTGTGCATACAAAATAAATGTGAGAAACATCCCAATTCTCTTCTGTTCTTTCTTTGTTTTAAGAAAACAGTCACTTAAACACAAGGATAAAAATTTAGGACTGTTTGCTACTTACTTGTTGGCCTTCTTGATAGCCTCAAATATGGAGACATAGCTGTATATGATAGCAATCAAAGGAATGAAAAAGACAAAGCAGAAAAGCAGCATCGTGTAGGCACGGACTGATGGTGTGAAAGTCATGTAGTCCCAGGAACAGGAAGTCAGCAAACCCTCAGGAACATATGCACCTAGAAAGAAAGACAGAAGGCATAAACCATGAAGTGATTGTTATTCTGAGTGCAGAAGTTAGAGAAGATACTCAGAATAACATGGGATTTAGTCCTATTCTCTGAAGGGGAAAAAGGGTTTAAAAGGATAAACAATTTTTCATGTAAAGCACTTTCATATTTTCTTTTGTTTCCCTATTTATGTTTAGCATCCTAAGGCTTCAGAAGACGGAAAAATTTTGCTTCAGTCTTGAATATTGTTTAAAACTCATCATAGTCAAAGAGAATCTCTCCAAATAGTTATTTGGGTCTTGGACAAGACCTTTATTGTATTTAAATATCTTCATTTCCTGTCAAATTGCTTTCTTCCTAAGGAGTCAAACCAATTGCTCTAGGTACCACTTTTCTAAGCGTGTGCAGATAAGAGAAATTTACTGGGCAAAGGAGAAAGATTTCTTGTGTAGACCAAATTATTTTGTCATGAAGTAAAGCTAAGTAGAAGTAAAAAAAAAAAACAACCAAAAAAACCCCCCATATATACCTAATATTCTGCCTGAAATAAAATGTATTCTCTTTAAAGAAACGACTTCAAACTGTTAAGTAAATAATTGGCAATAACAATGTCTTTTTACTTTGGAATTTTAATTTTAACTGTTCACGCTGATATTTTCTGTTCAGCTCTTAAAAATATTGCACCAGATGTTCTCAGATGCATCTAATTACAGTGTAAGGGTTCATACTGTGGGCACTATTACAATCTAATTACAACATAATAACACCCTTCAAGCAATTATTCCACCTTCTTCAACTGAAAATCTATAATCTAAGGCTATATTATCATTTTGTTATTCTAACAGCTCCTCACTCAACTAAAGACTGCTTCTGTCAGTATTGCAGTTTGCCTGCTTAAACATGCTTCTGTTTAGGGGGACCAGAATGGCAATAATATGACAATAACAAAACTGCTGAAATTCTTCTCAGTACCTGAGTTGGTTGTTGCATCCTTTACTAGTCAAACATGTCTATGTTCTCACCTCAGCTGGCAGAAACATTCTCTTCTGGAATTAGGGAGCATAATGATGGGCTGGGGTTTTGAATGATGAGTGCATTCTAACTTAGTGACTGAAACTGGTGACTCACGGGAAATAAACTTAATGGTAGTGAGGCAGATTCAAATGAGGAAGAACAACAGAAACTCTCTTTGTCACAAATTGCAACAATCAAGGTGCTGTATGAATGTTCCAATTTCCATGTGTAAAGTTTTACAAAAGCATTTTAGTTACTACTAAATGCCATCCTTATTGGAAGCCAATGACAACACCAATGACTGAATGGAGAGTGTGGACAATATCAAGTGCAATTTGTCCATCCAGAGCACAGTCAAGACTTACTGAAAATCTACTTGCACAAATGATCAGACTGTAATTCTTTTATGGGAATAAAAAGAATTAGGATGACACTGCTGTCTTAGCACCTTTGGGGATGAAAATTCATCAGAAATAACACAAATACCTTTATTTAACTTTTACAGTGTTGAATTTGGTTCAATGGAAGTAGACATGGGATAATGAGCAGGCACGTTCTTCATAAATTTTGGCCATGAATTTATCTACTGCTATTTATGCCATTAGTAATGTGCCTAAGGAAAAGTGCCACTGTCATATAATATGCTGTAATGCCCGCTGCATTCTTTTCTTTTGATTAGAGACCTTCAGTTTCAATATGTATTTCAACTTCTTTTTTCAAATTGGTCCATTTGAGCCTCGTATGTGAGCTATTAATTCAACCATCTTCTGTGCCTTTAACTGGTCTTTAATCCAATACTATGAAGGCAAAAAAGTTTTATTCCATTTCACTTACTCCATCCAAAGAAGGGTGGGAGACTCCAAGCCAAAGAGTACAGCCAGACTCCTACCAGGATTATTAGGGCCTTCTTCTTAGACGTCACTCCAACAGAAGCCAGAGGTTTAGTGATGACAAAATATCTGTCCAAGGCAATCACCATCAAAGTGATCATAGATGTAATGCCAAAAAGAGCTCCGCAGAAGGCATACAGCTCACAGCCTTGCAATGAAGATGACAGAAGCAGCAGTGAAATTAATCTACCCATGCTAATTAATTTCTAGGAGAGTTCAAGTCTGTGTTTCTTATGAGCTAATGTCTTCTGGAATTTGTAAAGCAATGAAACTTGAGTTTTCCTGCAGTTATAATGCTACTTCAAAGCTGCTGTCTTGCTAATTACATTATCCATGGAGATAAACTTCAAAGATTTTGTTTGCTTCAATTGCTGGAGACAGTGATACTTAACATATTTTCACTCATTGATTTCTGATGTTTCTAGTGGGATCATTTCAGCAGTCCATTAATATCTCGTTTAACTCCAGTTTTACTGCAGGTCCCATAGAAGCAACTGTTTTGCTTAAAAATGGGATATAGTTACTTTGGTATAATGGAACTGTTCATATCTCAAGGGCAGCAAAACTGAAGTAAATATGAATATATTAATGAGTAATTTAGCTGAAGTAAATATTCAGACTATGAATACATTAATGAGTGATTTTAATTGTTCAAACAACCTAACGATTAAAAGCAGTAGTTTGGATTAGTTTTAATATGTATGCAAATGAACACTTAATGGAAGTAAAATAAAATATGCTTTTGGTCATCAGAGATCAAAATAGCAATTTTACTTCTCTGAGTTTCCTCTCTGTCAGTACCTGTCAAGAGGCAGAGGATTCATCTTCCTCTTACAACATTGGAAGAATGAAAGCACCTTCATTCCACATTTTTTACCACACAGAAAGTGTTAACATTTCTGTTGTGAAAGATCAGGTTTTCCAGGCTTTCTCGCCTCATTTTGCTAGGTGCAAGTCCCAGAGCAGGTTATTTAGAAGGGCTTTTAAGCTGGTACACTATGGGGCAGTGCTTCTTTGTCAGAGGACTCTGACAGTAACTAAGTCTGAGGTGATTGGGGAAGAGCACTGGCAAGAAAATTAGTGCTGTGCTTCATGTTGCCCGTGGTGCCTTTGTCTCATGAATGTAATTTTCCTCTCGTGATGGCAGTGTATTTATTGCACACGGACACAAATGTTCAAAGAAATGTTTGTGTCAACATTGAAACAATGTTGAGAAATGTTCTCAATATTGCAAGGGTACCTGAGGGTAGGTAGATTAACTGACACTATGGTAAGAACATACATAGTGAAATCTTAGAAAGAATATATACAAACCTTTCTCACCAAAAATCCAGTGTTTGTAGAGGCTGTTGGTGAAAAAAACTGGAGACTGTGTAATGGACATCAGGAAGTCACTAATAGCTAGATTGATGATGGGTATGTTGGCTGGAGTCTGAAGGCTCCTACTCCTACAGAGATCAGAAGAAATGTTGCTAAACACTGCTGCACTGTTAATTAAGCTGTTGCTTGTTCCTGTGAGCTCACAAATACTGAGGAACGCTACCTGGTAAGCTAAAGCAGAGTGCTTCTTGTTTCCCTTGTGAGGGAACACAAGCAAGGTTTTGCACCCTTATTCTCCTGTGCACTTCACAGGATTGTTTTGATAACCAGCTCAGTGATGGGAATAAAGCACACTGTTCTTTAAATATTCTTACCCAGCATTCTAACCCAGCGCACTGCATGTCCACGATTAGCAGGAAATTAAAGTTGGTGTACACTATGGATCTCTGGATCTGGGTCGTGTTAGGCAGGAGAAGGGGTATGCATTTTCCACTGCCGATAAAATCAACAGTGACTTCCGAATACAGGGATTAAGCAAACTCACTATGTACCACATCAAGCACTTTGTTTTACATCAGTTCTTCTCTGTGACACTAATTTCACTGGCCCAGACTCTGTCTTTAAAAGAGCAATAAGCAGCCTGCAGTGTATTCTGCCTGCTTTTGTTATTCATAGTATTACAGTACAGTGTTTTAAAGGGTATACGTAAAAACTCAACTGAGAGCTCTTCACTTGGGGCTCAGTGTAACAGCTTAGCTCCTTTCTTAATTTCAGTCTTAGACATAATTGAAAAATATGTGAATAAATGATTGTTCTTTGCACTGGTCCAGAATCAATGACTAGGATTCACCATCCCCTGTCTGTCAATTTAGGAGCAAGTAGATATTATTAGTAGGTGCTTATGGGTTGTGTGTATTAGTTTGTAGTCTGCAAAGTCACTGAACACATTTCTGTTTCAGGCAGCTGGTTGTCTTACTGTTTGCCATTACTCGAGGCTGCTTTATAAGCCCCTAAACTGTTTTCTGAATTTCGGATGTACTCGTTATTTAGCTATCAGTATCCCTTTCTGTCTTCATATCACCTTCAAATGAAGACAAGCTGTGTCCTCCAGTGGAAGTGTAAGTTCTATAACTGGATTTCCTGTACTTCATTCTCACATATCTGATCTGCATGCCAACACCTTTTCTCTTCTTAAGGCCACTGTCATTCTCACTAAAGTGTTGGTATCTACTCTGGATGAATGTGCTGAAACCTACTGCTTAATGCACCCCATAAATATAGGCTTGAGACCAAGACAACTTTCATCCACACTCCAGTGATCTAAGTTAACACAGCCCAATTATCCTATAATTTGTTGCTGTTGTTTTGGTTTATTACATTAGTGCCTAAAGACCAATCACTGAGTAGAAGCTCACTGGCTTGGACATCATGTCAATGCTCTGCCCCAGTGTGACAAATCAGACACAGAATGAGGAGTGAACAGGAGTAGTGAACATATGACATTGTTGTCAGAGATCCAATTTCCCTCAGATATAAAAGTTGGAATGTGGCTTTAGTTAAAAGGAAACAAGCCAAGTGTTGGAAAATGTGAAAAAAATGGGACATGGCCACTAATGAACAGCAGGGAAAGAAAGAAACTGACTAGTAAGAAGCAGGAGGAAGGAAACATCTAAAATAGAGCAGATTTGTGAGATACAGAGGTGCAAACCATCCCATCAGTCCGATCCAGACACAGTTAGCTAGTAGAAAAAAAATTTATTGTAACATTTCTGCTTTGGCTGCATTTCTATCGCTTGAAACATCTGGCTGGTTCTTTGCAATCTTGCTAACAATTTTGCCATGGCTGTAGTTAATGGGAAGAAATCAGAGGGAAATGGCAGGTTGCCACTCTTTTCCTACAGCAATGTCTCTTGGTGCATTTTACTCTGACTGTAAAGTAGTCTGATAGTATTCCTGGACTGTGTTTGCAGAGCCCAGGATACAGTTCAAGTTCATACATTTGAGTATTTAAAAAGACATTCAAAAGAAAGGTACCTGCAGAAAGCATAGAAGACCAGGAAATTACCCAGAGTTCCTGTGATCCCCATTATGAGAATGACAACTCCGATCGTATAATGGGCATGATCTGGGACATCCACCGTGGGAAAGGCACAAGGAAGATCTTGCACTGTCATCTTCTGTGGAGCAAATAAGAGGTCATAGGTATATTGCCAGACTTCTCTGAATAAACTAGCATGCACTTCTCTAGAAGGGGAAATGGTCAAAAATGCAAAATGACAACATGCAAAATAAGTCAGAATAAGCTAATTGCTTCCAAATTCCATTTACTGTTGATCATCTTTGGGGGATAAATATACCATCAGCAGTGCAAAGGGCAGTTTGTATATTTACTGTTGATTTAGAATTCTGGTGAAGAAAAGCAACTTATTCTCTCCCAAAAGAAAAATAAGGATATAGAGGAGAAAAAGAGACAGGAAGGGACCGGTTTCATTGCATCTGATATCACGTAACACCGTATTTAACAAGTAAGCTTCCTATAGATTTAATTTCAGGAACATTTCTATACCTGTGAAGTACAATTTCAGTTGACCTCTGACATCACTAGCTAGACTTCTCTAAGTAAGTAGAAATGTTCTATGGATAAATAGGCATTTACTCCTTTAGCAGTACGGCCATTTCATTTTTCCCACTGAAGTATGAGCTGCCCTCAAGAGCTGATTACCAAAAGCCTGGCAGGCTGAACAAGAGTCTTTTGGAATCTAAATTAAGGATCAGAAAAACTAAACCACAAATCCTTTATACCTTATGCCTGGTTTCTGCACCAGTTCTGGTTTTGGTCTGCCTGAATCAAGGTATTTTGCTCTCTGTGAAGTATTTCATAAACTACTTGATTGAAGCATTTGTATCTTAACCACCCATTAATAACCCACATTTCAAATAACTCAAAATTCAGTAGCCAAGTCTGTAGACTGCATTATGGCAAATGGATGTTTTTTGACAATAGAGGCAGACATTACTTCTGAATACATCTGTGAGGTTGGGCTGAGGTTATTACAGGCAGTCTATATTCAAAACCAATATGCCAGCAGCAAGAGGTGAACCCCAGGAGTGCCTGGAATTCTGGATGAGACTGTCTTAGCTCTGTGTGCTGAAGATCTGCCCGCAGCAATCCTCAACCACCAGCGTGCACTCCCTGGGTTTCTGCATTAGCAGCAATGAAACGCTGGACAAATACTCTGATCTTAGAGAAAGAAAATGTAGCTCTGGCTGTTATTGTAATTGGTGCAAAATGTTAAGTTTGATACACTGACTGAATGACAGTATCACAGCATTTATGGTTCAGGTTCCTGCAGCAAAGTGGAAGTTGGCATAACGTCATTAACATCAATGGGCATCTTGCCCAGGTAGAAATTGCTGTGCTCAACACACTGCCAGTAAACTAACAAAAATAATCCCATACTAATAGCAAGTGGATAGGGAGAGTCTGAGATAAAACTCATTCAAGTAAATGAGATCAGATGATCTTTGGTTTGGGTTGGTTTTATTTCTCCTTAGCCTTGTGGCCAGAACATTTTTAAACTGCTGTTCTGCAGAGAGTTAATTACGATTATTAGTAGAATGGAGATTTCTGATGTTTTTTCCCTGTAGCTATCCATTTAATCAGAACTGGACCAATATAATAAAAATGAAGCAACTAAAGGAGCTTGTTTTGTCTACGAAGAACAGATTAAAGTGGCTTTAATTTGAATTAAATTTGTGGAGGACTAAGGGCAAGGAAAAATTTAAAAGATAAATACAAATACACAGAGAAATCACAAGAGAGGCAAGGTTAGTTAAGGGAAAGTAGAAGACTGAAATTACTTATTCATTAATGAAACAAGTTCAGAGTCAATAAAAATGTCAAGTGTGAGAAAAAATAAAGGAATAATATTTATACTGGAGCAGTGCTAGGGCATAAATTATAAATCTACTTATATGATTGAGAAATGGTGTGTAGTAGAAGGAATGAATTAGCATTTTAGTGTGGACTTCCTGTAGGCCTTGGATTTTTACCAGAGGGTACAACTCTGGCTGTTCTCTAAGGGATAAAATCAACTATTAAAAAAAAGTAGTTTCACTGTTTTCATTGGAAATACAATTATTATTCTTTAAGTCAAAGAAAGGTACTAGCTGATGGGGAAGGCATTAGATCAGGCCTAAGCACTTCAAATCCATCACTAAGCTGCACATGTACACACAGCTTCCTTACTAGAAGACAAAAATATGTGCCCATATCAAGTTCAGCTCTGTGTCTTCTGCAGGAATCAAAAGAAAGGACAGGGAGAAAAAGACAGTGCTTGAGAAAATCAGGTCAGCAGGATAATCAAGAAATCAGATAAATCCCAAAGCTTTTCTCTATTCAGTTTCTCCAGTGCATTAGCCTTGTTTATTCTGTCTTCTATTGTCATCCCACAGTACAAGTAGTTGGTTGGCAGGGGAGAATAAAAATCTCCCTGTTGCAATCCATATTATAGCACTTGTCCTTTGAGAATACTCTGAACAACTATTTCAATTGCAGTGATAATACACAGCAGTGTTGCCTTGCATGTTTTTCGGTTCAGCCTTTCTATAAACACCTCGTAATGAAGATATTTGGACTGGGACTGGCACTATTTAACATTTTGTTGGCAACATGGACAGTGGGATCGAGGGCACTCTCAGCAGCTTTGTGTTTAACACTGAGCTGTGTGGTGCAATCAACACACTGGAGGGAAGAGATTCCATCCTGGAGAGGGACCTGGACAGGCTTGAGAGGTGGAGCTCTGCAAACCTCATAAAGTTCAACAAAGCCATGTGCAAGGTCCTCTGTGGGGCTCAGGGCAATCCCAAGCACAAATACAGGCTGGGTGAAAAAGGGATTAGGAACAGCCCTGGGGAGAAGGTCTTGGGGGTGTTCATAGGATCATAGAATGGCTTAGGTTGGAAGGGACCTTAAAGATCCTCTAGTTCCAACACCTCTGCCAGGGGCAGGGACACCTTCCACTAGACCAGGTTGCTCAGAGCCCCATCCAGCCTGGCCTTGAACACTCCCAGGGATAAGGCATCCACAGCTTCTCTGGGCAATGTGTTCCAGAGCCTCTCACCCTCACAGTAAGGAATTTCTTCCTAATATCTAATCTAAACCTACCCTCTTTCAGTTTAAACGCGTTACCCCGCTGTCCTATCAGTATGTCCTTGTAAAATTTGCCCCTCCAACTTTGTTGTAGTCCCTTTAGGTACTGGAAGGCTGCTCTAAGGTCTCCTCAAAGCCATCTCTTCCTCACACTCAACAAACCCAGCTCTCTCAACCTTCAGTCAAGATTAAAAGCAGGTTTTATACCTCTGGTTTTGGGTGTGTATGAAAACAGGCCTTTTGCTAGAGCCCTGTAAGAATTTATGTTTTTAATGTCGTGAAGGCATATAATTTATTATTTATTTACACTATAGTTTTGCAGAATCAATTTGAGAAGCGCCATACTGGTTCAGACAAGCATTCCTGACAAAACACCAGCCTGTCTTTAGCCAGGACTGGGCATTTCATAGAGATGCCAAATGTGCATAATGAACAGTGATGTGGGAATTTAATTTTAAGTAGAGTCTTAGTATTTGATTTGTCCCCTAAAACAGGGTTATTATCCCTTGGAAAGGAAAATCTTAGTCCTCCATAAATTTTAATCTTCCATATATAGGTGTAATCCTTTGCTAAATCCTACTCTGTCATTTGCCGCAATAGATGTAGAGTCAAGAAGTTACAAAGTTGCTCTATGTCAATGCATTTCCTTCCAGCAGGTTTAAGCGTGTCCTTGTGGAGGCACTATAGTAGAGGGAGGCAGCTAGGTTTAATGAAGTTTGCCTTCTTAAAATGCTCACTGTTTCCCCTAAAGGAATGTTTGTTTACTGTCTACAACAAAATGGCTAAAACAGAGTTGTGTTTTCAGTTGTCTTTCAGTAAACTTGACTGAGACTTAAAACTTGAGATGCTTTCTGGGAGTTTGGAGGAAAGCAAATGTTTTATAGATAAATATATCTAAATCCCTGCTGCAGCACAATATGGAACCTCATTATTCTATATTTACGGCCTGCTGCCACAGCTGCTTGCAAGGGAGGCAGAATTCTTCCTTGAGGGACAATCGGAGGAGCCAGCTTGCTTCTTTAGGAAGTGACAGACTAAGGCTTGGTGCAAGCAGAGAAAGGAGTAAAAATGAGTCAGCCACAGGGCAGATTCATTAGGGCACATAGGGCAGAACTTGTATTTCACCATGAAGTTTGTCAAGACCCTCCAAGACACTAATCTGAAGACAGTTGAAGGGATAAAGGAATTCCTTTGCAGTCCAAACCAAAATCACGAAGGAAGCTTAGATCGGATATTGAACCTAGGAATATTTGATGCCTGCATCTGTTTTGTCTTGGCAATCTGTTTATCATACAGTTTCCTAAAGAGAATGTTTTCTAAATAGTTACTTCGAAATTGATTAAATAAAAAAACCCAAATGAACAAAACCAGCTAACCTCTGAATAACCTCTAGTAGAAGATATACCATTTTTGAAAAGCCAACACACATCCCCATAGCATGAGAAAAATATTTGGGTATAAGTGATAAAAGGACAAAATGAAAAGAATAGAATTCAACTATTATTGAGAAAAAACATCTGTTCTTTTTCAGAGTGAGGAAATAAAATCATACTGCTTAATTACCATTCATTTGGAGATATTTATTACTGAAGTCCTACTAAAACTAACAGCAATGATGGTAGGAGCAAGGCCATGCAAGAAAATACTCATACTAAATATAAATCATATCTGATATAGCCCTCTCCTCACAATCTCACAATGGCAAGAGTATAAGATGAGGTTTAGTGATAGCTACAGGAAAAGAAGAAATCCTCATAAGGTCATTTGGGCATTTGAACATATTTCAGTGCTGATTCCGATTGATTGATTTATTTGTATGACATCAATTCCAAAGCTAGGAGCAGAAAAAACTATGTCAAGGACATTTTTTCTGCTACTTCTGCCTGAACGTGGCAGAAGGATTGTATCCAATTTGATGTAAAACAAGGCAACAAAAGGGAAAAGGAAAAGAAAATCAGGAGTGCTATGTGGTTGCTTTTATAAATTCATTTAACTTCAAACTGTAGGCACTGCTGTTGCAGGACGAACGTCATAGAGCCCAGTTCCAAAACATTGCAAGTTTTGACAGTCAGACATGAACTTTGGCAATATAACAAGTTTCTTTGCTCTTAATTTTCCTGCAAATACAGGTAAGGAAGCCACTTATTTACACAGTATGACTTGTACAATCAATGATAGTCTTAGGCCTTTTACATTACAACAAATTATATCATTTAGAAAAATTATCTGACCAGAAACACCGTAATTTCCTGGGGTTCCTTGTATGGTGGTTTGAGGCCTACCTACAAGAGGCCTCAAACAACTGATAGCACTTATTTTCTTTAACAGGTCCTCGCTCTGATTTCTGAGCTTGCCTCTGTGGGCACTGGCTCTGTGCTGACAGGCAGCACAGAGAGGAGGGTAATCCCCCCTCAATTACGGTTTCAGCAGGGTGACGCTAACTGCTAAGCCCTCTTTCCGGTAGGCAGCAGGGCTTTCCATAGATGATGCTTGTCCTGTTGAGCAATTTGGATAGCAGATTTTGTGTCCTATCTATCTTCCGGATTTAATCTCAGCCACAAGCAGCACATTTTCACTCCTGAAACTCTCTTAAGCCAGTCTTTGCATCAAGTTAAAATGCAAAATTTTGGCAATACAGACACTTGGCCTAGGGAGAGGAAAGGGACAGCTAATTAGATCTTTCAGCAGAATATGGAAAAGATCAATTTTTAATTTTCCAGTGTAAATCACTGTGTCCCCAGAATCCTTTTCCATTTTGCCATGCCCTCTCCAGTCCCTTTTTTTCCCTCCCTGCTATGTTCTGCTATTGTTTTCATGATGTTATCCATCTAATTTAGTCTTGTAAGTGCCTTGGCTCAGGACACTTCTTTGTTTATTTTTCTGTATTATACTGCAGATAACCAGGTTTTATTAAAAACTAGATTTTAAAAACTTTAAAATTTAGCTTGGTTCGTGTTTTTATTATAAACTTTTTTTAATTTTTCTGTATTATACTGCAGATAACCAGGTTTTATTAAAAACTAGATTTTAAAAACTTTAAAATTTAGGTTGGTTCGTGTTTTTATTATAAATTTTTAAACAGACTGTTGTAAAAACAGCACATGAACAAAACCTGTAGTCCTAATAATATTCTGAGAGGCAAAGTCAGGAAGAGGACTTCTGAATGCCTTTGGTTCAGGCTTATGGGGTGGGACAGAGAAAATTTTTAGCAAATCCAAAAAATTCCATCCTGAAGTGTCATCACAACAAATTCTCACCTTCACACTTCCAAGGAAAATTTCTTTCTCTTTAGTATATAAAAACTCAGAAAGAGCTTTGATAGGACTTACCTGAGAAAACCTTCCAAACAACTTTTTTGGGTAACTGCACATAACAACTCTTTTAACATTTACATAAGCACTCCACAGCATTTACAGATTATTACAGAAATTATGGGGATTTCCGCCCTGAATAACAGCACAAGAGAGCATTGTGTTTGAACTGCTAAACAGCAGTTTAACATACAAGAACATCTTGTTTTGATACACGTTTGCAACATATTTGATGCACTTTACCATTAGACATTCCTGCCTGTCTTCTGCCCACGCAACTCTGCTGAAAAACACTGCTTGAACACCCCTTTCTGCATTAAATAAATAGTTAAAGGAATAAAAAGAAGATTTAAAAGTTTTCATTATGTCATTCATTATTGCATTAAGCATTAAATGTGTACATACTCCTTAACTGTCCATTTACAGTCCCACAGATCCAGCCTTGCCAGAGATCTACATGCTACAGGTTTAAGTGACAAAAACCACTTACTGTTGGGGCTCTAAGAGGCAGATCCATCAGTGTGTAGGCGTTGGCTTCCGAGTCATTCCATCCATTGAAGGACTCCACAGTTTTGGTGCTCTTGGTGTCCTCAGAGGGACAAGAGATCCCCTTCTGAATGGGCTGATTATTCAGGTGAACAAAATCTAAGCAAAAACCAAGAAAGAAAAGCTGTCTTCTGAATTTAAGTCAGCCACTTTACCTTTGTGTGTGTGAAGCAGGCTGTTAGATTCTTTGGAATGCTGTGAGATCCAGTGCAGTTTCTCACTAGAGCTTCAGATTGCTTCAGTCCATCATCAGCTTAGCAAAGGGCAGCAGCAGCGGCTTCCATTTAAATACGGGAGAGGGCAGAGTCCGCACATGCCCGGTTTGCAGCTTGTTCCATCCTGCTTTCAGCTTCACTTTAATGACAGTATAAAACTGATGCTCACTTAAAAGTGCTGGTATCTGTTTCTTGCCTTTGACCAATTTATGTCTGAATTTCAATGCTATTCCAACACTATCTCTGTATGAAGACATATTAAAAGGTGGAGTTCATTCTCTGTCTTAGATATTGGACCTTACAGTTCTTTTTCACCGTATTGGTGAGCTAGTTTTTTGTAGTCTGCTTTTAAAGAAGATGCATGTGTACAGTTCTGCTGAAATTGTCAGAACTCAAATAGATTCTGATATTTAACAATGTGCTTGTGTGTACTTCTGTCTTGTAGAATTTAGGTCATGGTTGTTTGTTGGTCCATTTCTAAAAATAAACAAAACATAGGGATAAAACCTGACATTATCCTTTTTTGCTCTTTAGTTAAAAACAAAAAAAACAAAACAAAACAAAACAAACACACAAATACCTTAGGCAGAAACAGCAAATATCCACCTGGTTCAAGAGTTGCCTGCTTTCTTTTCACTTCTGTTTAGGTAAAGTATTCATGAACAGATTGTTATTTACACAAATCTGGCTTCACATTCCACTGTGCAAAAAGAGATGAATTGCTGTACTCCCAGTTGAAGGCCTATTACTGTTGTAAAGTGAAGTTTAATTGCAACCGAGAATTAGGCACAGTGTGTGAAAAAGCTCTTCTAGCATATCCTGCTGCCTGAGTATCACAGAGTTTAGGCCTTCCACCCACTGTCCAAATGACCCTGATGCAAGCTATTAGCTTCACTGCAGCTAATAGGTATTAAAAATAGATGGTGTGAACTGTTACTGGAAAGCCTTTGTGAGAAGGCTGTGTTAGTAATGGTGGGAACTGCATTCCCCCAGCTCTGCACATGTACCTTTCCTTAAATGAACACCTGCAGTACCTAACCATAAACTGAAGGACTGCATTTCTTTACACAAATGGGAGCTGTGCCTCTAATGAAGGGCACTCACCTATAGTGTTGCAGTTTCCCTTGATAGTCGTCTAAGGAGAGAAGCAATCCTTGTTGTCACCAGGCTGCTGAACATTAACCAGCAGAGACAGTTCTTAGACTCTACAGGCTCTCAAACTCTGACACCCTGAGAATAATTATCAGCAGGCACATTATGAAAGGCACAGAGATTTGATTGAGTGTCCTTGCCCTGCCGTATTGGTAGACACAACCAAGCTCGATTTAAACCAGCTGTGGCAGAACTGCACCCAGAGGTGGCTGATCCACTGATAAGTTTCACCTTTGTCAGTGTCTGAGATTCTATGGTCACTTTTTAGAGTCTGTTCTTCCCTTCTTCTCTCTGTGTGACATCAGACACACGATAGAAAATGGTGGATGTGACATTAATGGTACAAACTTCAAAAGACATTGATGTGAAGTCCAAATCCACCCCTCTGTGCATACACAGTGCTTGCACTGTAAGGATGCTGCAGCAAACAATGGTGTTGGACATTTTGGGGGACAGGACCTTTTCGGAAGATAATTTTGCATTTTACTACTAAACGGTCAGGAGATATCATTACAGAAAGCCATAATGTGAAACTGGCAAAGGCTTGTACTATCTTCAAATGAAGCTTACTGAGGGAGTAGAGCAGAAAGTACAGAAATGATTGACGTGCAGAGAAATGAGACAATGGGAGGTCTCCCATGTGTGAACTCTGTACTCAAAGGAGTTGCATACAGCTACATCCTGTTCTTGTCAAACTGATAAGACATAAAGATCAAGACACACAATCTTCAAGACAAGCATAAACACTACATCAGATGTGATCTTTGACTTGACATTTTCTTTGCTTAGATCCTCTTAGTTTTCTGCTTTATGTCTTAGTTTTGGACAATGCCAACACTCAACCTGTTTACATACAGCGTGTGCATAAAGTTTTCCTTTTCCCTGGATCACAGATGACATTTTTCTTCCTTCTTATTTCCTCTCATCTTAACAACAAGTCAATGTACTGAAAATATATCATTTCCAGTTAGCCTGGAAGCATCGACTTTTTTGGCATTTTTAGGGGAGCCTGTAATATGTTTGGCAGAGTAATCAAATCATAGAATATATATATATATATATTTTAAAGTAAATTATACATTATAGAAGCTGTCTTCCTCCATTAGATTTGGTGGTGATGTACACGCCTTTGCAGAGTGATTACTTTGATTAGTTCAGCAGTTCCTGAAAGCATATTATGAAAGAATATGCAGTGTAAAGGAGAGAAAGGAAGTTTTCCCACTGGGAAGCAGATGCTAGTCCAAAGAGGGCTACTCATTTGGTATCCTTCCTTACCCTTAGGACTCTGCTTCTGTGAATGCTAGGCACTTGCAAGCTAGGAAAAATATTTCTGAAAACTGGACCCTAACACTCAGATTCATGGCCAGTGGAGATGTGCTCATATGGTGGTAGTTGTGTGATCCTTTATTATGGCCAATCGCTAGAGGTGATTCAGGTGCCCTGTTTTATGAGTGATGATGCAACTTCCATGGAAGAGGAATCATCCTAGAACTGTACAAGGTGTGAAGTATGAGACATCTCCTTCTCTGTCCCTAGGGCTTGGGGAGTCAAAGACATAGCAAATCATTCACAAAACTTTTTTCTCTCAGGTTTGCTTTGCTTTATATGCAGTGTAAAACCAGAGAAAACAGTTCCAAGTATTCTATTGAGTGATAATTGTTTTTCTTTATAGTTAAGCCTATTTCACTTGGAGTTAGCAGAACATTAGACTTGTGGATCTGGAGGGAAATTTGGCCTCTCTGTCCCTTGTTTATTCTTTACCAAAAGCTTACCTCTGTTGTATTCCTGGGAAGCCTAATGGAGAAAACATATCAGTTTATGACCCCAGGTACTTTCCAAAGGCATCAAGCTCATCCTAAAGCTTTCAAAGATTTCTCCCACAAGTTTTGTGTGTGAAACATGCAGAAAGTTCACCTGGCTTATGGCCCAGGTCTGAATTGCCCTCCAGTAACTTCTAGAGAAAGGAAAACTTGCCCAGCACTAATCTCTCAGAATTCTGTTGCATTGAACTATGGTGAGAACGGCCTTCCCACCTTGAGAGCCCTGCCTTCAGCTGGATGCCAGCTGCCTACCAAGCTACTCCACCCCTCCCCTCCTCAGTAGGATGAGGGGGGAAGGAGAAAATAAGATGGAAAAAACCTGTGGCTCAAGATAAAGGCGGTTTAATAAAACAAAAGCAAAGGCTGTGTGTGGAAGCAGAGGAAAAGAAAAGACTTACTCTCCACTTCCCATCAGCAGGAGTTGGCCAGCCACTTCCCAGGAAGCAGGGCTTCAGTAGGCACAGCAGTTATTCCAGAAGACAAACACTGTAATAACAAATGCCCCCCGTGTCTCCTTCTTTCTCTTAGCTTTCATTGCTGAGCAGACATCGTATGGTATGGAATATCCTTTGGTCAGCTGGACCTGCTGTCCTGGCTATGGCCCCTGCCAAGATCTTGCCCACCTNTGTGTGTGGAAGCAGAGGAAAAGAAAAGACTTACTCTCCACTTCCCATCAGCAGGAGTTGGCCAGCCACTTCCCAGGAAGCAGGGCTTCAGTAGGCACAGCAGTTATTCCAGAAGACAAACACTGTAATAACAAATGCCCCCCGTGTCTCCTTCTTTCTCTTAGCTTTCATTGCTGAGCAGACATCGTATGGTATGGAATATCCTTTGGTCAGCTGGACCTGCTGTCCTGGCTATGGCCCCTGCCAAGATCTTGCCCACCTCCAGCCCACAGGCAAGAGGGGAATGTTGGAGAGACAGCACTGCTGCCGTGCCAGCACTGCTGAGCCAGAGCCAAAACACTGGGCTGTGAGCAGCACCTTTCTAGGTACCAACACAGCGCAGCTCAGATAGGGCTGTGTGTGGAAAATGAGCTCCAGCTCAGCCAGACCCAAGGCAACCTCTTGCTGCTGATAATTTACTTCTGTTCACAGGTTTTTATAAACTACAGGCAAAAATAGCAGAAAGACCACGGACTCTGGGACCCTTCCAGGAAACTGAGAAAATTGTCTAACAGAAAAAGGGAAAGATAATGCCTGGGTAAAATTTAATTAAAGTCCAAATGAGTATAAGATTTCTTTCACAATGATGGGAAAAGAACTCATTGTCCTCTTCTTTCTCTGGGAGCTGTGGGTGGAATTGGGTTTTAGCTAATCTACAGGAATACAGAGTGCACTGCAAGAACAGGTAATCTGCTGCCTACAAGATAAACAGACTGCTTTTGGGAAATGACAGGAGAGTTAAAATACATGGGGCATGGTCAGCTAGGCGTTAATGACTTTGAGACATCTTTACAAAGGCTCACCCGGGCTTCTTTAAATTTTCTGGAAGATCACCTAGGTTTCCAAGGCCAGCATGAGGAAAGAGGAACAGACTACTCAGAAGTGGGAAAGGTAAAGTCTCGCTTTTCTTTGAGTGCAGGCACAGGTCTGGGATTTGAGTTACCACAAAGGAGGCATGCACAAAACAAAGCTGTTGGTTATTGTTGATAAGTTGAGTGATTTTATTTTTTTCCCCATTGAGATGTGGGGAGTGATAGTGACAATTCCTGAAAACATGTCAGGGAAGACAATTCTCAATGCCCAAAATATGCCCTGCTTGCCCCCTAGACATGCTCGGTAATCCTGTAAGTGACAAGATAAAGGGAAGAACTATTGATTTTTCATTTGAGTCTCCATCCATTTGCAGTATCTGCTTTCAAAAGGCAATATCACACTATAAAATCTGAGTCCATAGCAGCCTTCCCTACACAGCACCCCCTGTAGAGTGTGAGCCCTGGGCGTCTCATTTGGTATTGCTCCTCAGTGGCTGCAACATCTGAGAACATGTTTCTCTCAAAAGCATTTTTAGGGCCCTATTTTTGTACTGGTACCTGCAACAAATATATCTGCTTAGATATGCAGGTGAAAACTGGTTGCTCGTTTTACATAAAACTCTGGTTTCAACCATCTGTGTTCTTTTTGCCTTTTAACAGCTAAGATCTGTCAGAGGGGAGCTCTCCCACTTCTTAGCTGTTCTCAAAGAGTGAACTGCAATTTTGGCACCCCAAATAACAAGGCAGGGAGAGAGCTGTGCAATATATATCTTCTGTGTGCTCTATTAATCATAAAAATTAAATTAAGTTCTTCATGCCTGCAGCAACTTGGCAAGGGGACAGGAGGCAAGAAGACCCTTTGTAAATAAAATTGTTAAACTGAGTACAAAGTTCTGTATGGCCTTTCATGGGACCATACTCTTGGGACTACTCAAAAATCAATAGACGAAATAGAAAACAGTAAATCAAATCAACATGGTTTCTATTGTGCTGTAGAAGTGAATAATTCACCTCATGGGTAGTTCTAATTTTGTAGGCTAGCCAAGATCTATGGTGAACAGCAAAGGCAAACTGTAGGGTGCAGCCAGCAAGCGCTAACACTGGGCTGTTCAGCCCCACAGCAGGAGAGGGAGAATCCCAGGGCTGGGCCAAGTACAGAAGGGCCAGACCAGAAAGGATTTTTCAGAAAAGTCCCTTCAAACACAAGATTTTTTTCCTAATACTTAGCAAAACCAAAATCTTTTCCACTGAGATGAAAAGATTCTATCAGCGACCTCTCCAACAGTCTGAATGTAGCCCTGTAAATGGCATTAGACTGCAAGTCTGTGGCAAGGCACAAGCCAGCAGCTGCTCTGCCTTAGCTCCCCCAGTTGTAGTGCCAGCTTACTCTGGGGGTTTACGGCTTCCAGGCCAGCTAGCTTGAAAAGGTCAGCCCACCTCTGACCCTCTTGTCCTTCCTCACAGAATCTGAACACAAAGTAGTTGCACAAAGGGCTCTCAAGACCAGCCAAGTTGGGTTTGCAGTGCCTCCAAAAAAAGCCTCTTAACGCTGATTTGTGGAGTGAGCTCTCAGATTCATCCTTCCCTGTCTCCTATGGCTGATTCTCTGCGCAAAGTCTACCCTTCTCCAAGGAACCGTGGTTAGCCAAACTATTTTCAAACAATTTCAGCTGGGAGCTTCCCTACCTCCAGTTCCCAAACAAGAGTTCTCACCTTCTCACATGTGTGAACTAAAGCTGATTGTGCTGGTGCAGCTCAGTGCCGACTGTCGGCAGGGAGAAATTATATTTAAAAAATGATTGAAAAGTTGCTGTATCATTGCAGAAAAAAGAACCTCCCCATCTTTTTGGCAATAATTAGATACAAAACTTAAAGAAAACTTCCCCTGTTACTCTCTTCCCCTTAATAAACCATGTCTCTGTCACAGACAAGCCAACCTACAGTGGGCTGAAACGTGGGACCAGCATATGGTGGTCTCTAAGCTGCTTTGTCATTTTTGCTGAAAGCAGGCATTATGAAAGATTTGCTCATGCAGAAACACAGCAGAATTGTGTGTTTCCCAGCTACAATACCACTCCAAAAAGAGGAGGATTATTGACAGAGAAAGGATGAGAAATAAAATTGCAGAGAAATCGTAACAAGCCTTTCCCCCCTGCTGAAGTGCTGCCTGCCACTAGAGGTGCAGACTGGCCCGTGGCAGACAGCAGTGCCAGGATTTGGTCAGCCCTGGCAGAGAGCTTGTACTGCTTACAGGAAGAACTACTGGTACTGTTTGGTTTTTGATTGTTGTTTTTTCACTCCTATCTGCTTACATGGTAGTTACTTCTGAAATATAAAGAACTCAGTGACTTGAGCCTCTTGTGGGAGGGGCTGCAGAAATACCTTGCTAGGTAAGACAGAGGACAGTCATGGAGACAGACGGATCTCTGATGAATAGGCTAAGGAAAGAGGAACAGTATGAAGCAATTTGTACCCACACACAGCAATCAAAATGAAAACCCTGATATTTCAGAAATAATACTTCATGATTACCAGAGGGTAAACAGAATGTGGTGTCACTTAAGAGTTATCTTCCTCCTCAGATAATAGCACTATTGTCCACAAAAGATCTGCAGAGACTACATATGCTGCCCTGATGGCCATACAATTATTTGTTCTGGCACATACTGTCTTGTCTTACAACATCCCTGTGAAAGAAATCTTATCTTTTCAAGAAATACCATCAGTGGTTATGTAGGGGAAAAAAGCAAACCACAATTTTAAGACCACTGGTGGCAGAAAATTCTGTTGCTGCACTAATAAGCAGGCACTTTAAATCTCAGCAACTCCCAGCCATCGCAAGTGCCCTGTTTTGCTGTTCTAGACTGCACTGTGCCTGGTGCTTTCAGACATTGGGGCAGGATGAGAAGGAAGAAACAGACCACACACTAACATCACTGAATTTTCCAAATCTTGTATTTGAATTGTTTCTGAAAAGAGCCTGATGAGTGAGTGAAAATTAAAATTGCCAGAGAATATTTTAGCTGAGTCTGTAAGATATTTCAATGCCCTACACAAGACAAAAGGGCATGCAGTAGCCTGCACCAAATTCTGCTTCAGCTGCAACAGTGTTCAAGGATTTGGGCAAGATTCTGTAATGGCCACTGAGACCAAAGACCATGAGGAGTTTGTCCCTGCTGCAACTTGAAACTCTTCACACAGAATCTGAAATGAAACAGACCTAATGCCTAAGCTAGAGCAGAATCCAGTGCAAATGTACTATCAGAGCTTCTCAGTGTACAGAAGTGTAAAGCTGTATGCCTGTTTCTTTATAAACTCTTCTGCTAGGGCTGTCATACAGCCTGTTACCACTGTGGACTCTGATTTCCCAATTGTCCACATGAGGCCTCTAAATGAACACATTCTTCTTTGTTTAGCTCTGCAGTGTGGCCTTTATTAATACCTACTCTTCTAAATGCCTCCTCTGGATCCTCAGTGACTTCTGTTTCAGTTGCTATGACATCCTTTTACTCCAGCCTTAATTAATAGAAAGTACAGGGCAGTTATCACAAGGTTGCAGACAGGATGCAAGTGTGCAAGTGAGACTATGTTCAACTTAGTCTAAGCCCTTTTCATTTTGACCCTATTCTCTCCAAGCTCCTTTCTTTAACTGTTGTTGCCCTGCGTCCCCTTCTTTGACAACCCTCATACCTTCTCTTCTCTTACATCAGATATATATTCTGGTTTTCACTTTTAAAAGCCTCGATAGATCATCTCTCCAGCTTAGCTGTCATCTTTCAGACAGCTCCGGCTTGCCAGCTCTCTCATCCTGTCACCAGCGATGCCCATTTCCATCATTCCCTGAACACAGTTCCCACCATGCATGATTTGCTTGTCTCCATACAGTTCTGCATGTTGGTGGCAGTGGCAGCAAGAGACATTGACAATAGCTGGGCTGCAGGCACACACAGCCTGCTGGCCATGCTGACACCACTGACCTATAGTGTCTGATTTTATCTGCCCCTCTCCTGCCAGTACACCTCCATTTCTTGTCTCTTTGTACTTTGATAACAAGCTCTTTGGAGCAGAGACTTTTTATTCTATGCTAGGATCATGTTTTGACTTGCCTAACATTTCCAAGCATTAGAGCAATGCAAATGTAGTGGACTTCCATTTTCTGGTAATGCCATGAAATCGCTTAACAAATGCACTCCACTTAATTTTTTTGGTGATGAACTTGTGAATAATTCAGTATGACTACAAGAAAATGTCAGTGTTCTATTTTAATAAAAATGTGGATGGCTGAAAATGGTTTTCAGAGTTTAAAAAGCAAAAAAGTAAGCCTTCTGAATAAACAAACATCTCAAAAGCAAACCTGTATGAAGTGATAAACACTGGCACTGATCCTCAGAAAGTCAAACTACAGTTCCTCACTTTGGTTTTGTGATTCTGCCTACTCCCCTCAGAACTGGCATTCCTGCTCATGACTTGCAGATGATGTTGCAAACCACAAAAACGTAATTGGGTGATAATTTTGGTGCACAGCAGACAAACATAGACAAACATGTCATCTCTACTTACTGTAAGAAATTTTCACTGAAATAATATCCTAAAATTCATATATGTGATTGGGAACACAGGGCACTGCACTCTTTCTGCTCTTTTAGAGGGATACAAATGTGCTTGAAAAAAGAAAATACATTAACAACATACAGCCTTGAATATGGGCTTGAGTCCCCAGGACACTTGAGCGATTTTGCACACCACCACACAGTCTCCTTCTTGTACAAACTGAAAGTTAAGGATGTCACCAGTAGGGAGCGACTGACCTCTCCCTGTGTAATAAACAAGTGGATTCATGATAAGGAACATCAGATTTAGACAGGCCTTATCTCACTTCTGAGTGAATGACTCAGCTACTTCTTTTCCTAGGGAGAAAAACTAATGTTCTCTTTTCTAAGCAGAGTTTCAGTAATGAGACTTAAGACCATAGAACGCCTCAACAAAAAATGGACATTTCAGAGGCATTTCTCCCTGATCACAAAAACATTTTCTTTGTGTGCTTCTATCTTTTCTTGCAGCTTCAGTTACAAAATGTAATTTAATAATTATTCCTATCCTTTTCCCCCCCACCGAAACAAAACCTTATCCAGCCAAAAAGTTAAGCCTTTGCCCTTATTACACATATATTGTACTAGACAAATGCATTGCTGCTGCCTTTGACTCAAGAGGTGAAAACGCTACTTTTTTAGCGTTCATTTATAGTAACTAATTGTCAGGGAGAAGAGGTAAACAGAAATACAGTCACTTGTGTCTTCACAAATTTAAATGAAGCTCAAAACATCCTAACCATGCAATCAGTACAAACTTTTGCTATTATATTCCTGACTATGGACATACTTAGAAGCCCACAAAGTCTCTGTGTTTTCAAATTCATTGACTTGTGGCATAGTTACTTTCTCAGATTTCTTTTGGAGTGAGAGAGCAGGGCTGTTTATCTCACAGGTCAGAGAGAAACGTCCTTGGACAGCAATCAGAACTTGTTACCATCATTAGACAACTGCAGAGATCTCACTCTGCTCTGGTATAGTGCAGACAGCAAGGCAACAGTGATAATGGTTGGTTACTCCATGAACAAAAAAACAACCTTCATGGCAGCATTCTTAAGTTCAATGCCAAAGAAACTCAGACCTATTTTCTGAGTAGAGTATGAGAATGGCCATTCTGAGTCCGTCCAAAGGTGTGGCAAACCCCGCACCCAGTGACTGAAAACAGCATGCCAGGAAACACTGCAAGAATATGGTGAGATTTCCCTACAATACTCTTTCAGCCTCAAACAGCATGCAGCTCAGCAAATCTGTGCTTCTCAACCCATATTTCACTGATCTAACTCGAACATTGATGGGGCTTTCGTGGGTTTGTGAAAGGATTCAGGATGTCGGTAGGAATGTAGTTTCAAGTTGTCAATGTAAAAGCCTGGGAAAAGAAAGGCTGCAGTCTGAACCATGAAGTTATTTTGGTCCAAGCTAAATTGCTCTTTAACTTGAGCACAAGCACAGAAATCTGAAAGCTAACACAGCCTCCCTTGGAAAGCTTTGTATAATTTAAAACACAGTCATACTACAAAACCAGTTTTCAGCTCAGCTTAGCAATTCTTTTCAGGATATGCAAGTGCCTTTCAAAAGAGTTGCCAGAATGAACCAGCTGAGACCCAAGATCCCTTTCCTTCCTTTCTTCTAATTATTGGAAGAGAGATTATTCCTCTTAAAATGAATTCTTGCTTGACCAATTTTAATGAAACATTTTATTTAATATCCCAGATAGTCTTATTAAAAACTCAGCTTTTCAAGGTTTGATGATCAGATCTGAGATTCACATTCCAGAGAAATGCCTGCAACTGAAGAACTCATACTACCTGAAGATTTAGGAACATGGTTTTTGTATAAGAATTAGGCCTAAGAATGGAGAGGCTGAATAGAACTAAAAATCTAACACAGTAATGCAACATAAACAGTCACTATGCTGGGAAGAGTTTCTAATCACTGCTGTTCCTCAGACTGTTCTTGTACTTTTATGGTGCTTCTGAATTTCTTACCTTTGCTTATTAGACATTACAGCAGTAAAAGACTTGTCATGATCCACTGAGCATAGGAAAATAATGAAGGGGGGACTTTAGAGAGACTATTTTTCATTCTCCAACTATTCCACTGGGACCAGGCTCTTAATTTGTGGTAGCCAGTAGAGTTACGGATATATGAGAAATCTCCACTCATAGGGACTTGAGTATTTTAGTCCTTTAATGATCATCTGTGCATGTGCATTTTGGAGCCCTGGCTCTGGAACCTGACCTATATATTTATTGTGAGGTCACTTGATGTACTTTTCTGAAAGTACATATGTAGGAGTCAGAGATGGTGGTGATCTTTTGCACAGGGTACTTACCTAACTAAACTCTGAGGAATAATTTGTAATTTGTTTTCTTATAATTAGAATTGCATGAGGCAGAAGGTTGACACTGTTTAAATTCAGGATACAACTTATTTATTTACCAAAAGGTAGAAACTACTCAGCTTATTTAAATTAATTTTAATCTTTTTCCTTCACAGGAAGGAAAACTTTTTTAACCACCTGTCCCCAGCTGAGGAACTTTCTGCTCTACTTCATACAGAGTGCTTCGCTCTGTCTCCTTGCAGAAAAATAATGGCTATTAGGTGACAGGTCTAACAGAAAACCACCACCCAGACACATGAAACCAGGTACATTTAAAACTTCTATAACTCTTCTTTCACAATCACTTGCACTAAATTTCATATGAAAGTCCCAAATCTTAATTTACACAGGTATGTGATGTTTGTGTTTCTGTCCCACAGCTGATGGAGGTGGTACATTCTCAAAAATGAGAATTAACTTGACTGACTGAATCTCACAGACATTTGATAACCTGGTATTGAGTAAGATTTTCCCAAAATGCCATTTAAGTACTTAAAAACCCCCTGACCTTGAAATATGGTGTAGATTATCAATGCTGAGAGCAAAATATGAAGTCAAATTATTATAGCTGTGCAACAGAAATAGTGAGGGACTTAAAAGTGCAGGTGATGAGCTATATACTCTATTAAAGAGTAAAATGTCTGTAGTCTCCAGGGACATAAGCTATCAGATAGCTGAAGAACAGCATGCAGCAAACAGCCAAAGATCTATTACTTGTACTGACCAGAGGTGCTGATGACTGAAGTTTAGGTATTCAACATATAAAGTAATTCAAAAGTGCAGACTAGATGATAGCTAGAAGGACCCATACAATGTAATAAGTTACTAGTTAAAAAGATAAAAGGAGCCAAAGTTCATAGTCTTTGAATTCAAGAGACTGGAGAGCTGGATCTGGGGTTTTGGGGCTTGGTCACAAACCCAAAGTGCACCGTATTGCCCTGGATGAATTGTGAGAACTCCAGCACTGAGTTATCCCATACACCTGGGCACTACAGAGAATCTGGAACCCGGGAGTGGTGGGATGAGGAGCTGTTTCAATGACTGGAGAGCCTGCACAGTGCCAGCGGCAGCCCGTGACCCCTGGAGCATGAGCAGCCACGGGTGGGCTCAGGCTCTGGAAGGAGCAACGCACATCAAACCCCACCACCCTGTTAACTTTGGAAAAAACACTGCTGCACATGCATGTGTTTCCCATTTCTGTACTACTTTATACTTTCCAAAGCTTAGTGCAAATTTCTCTTACAGAGAAGGTAGATGGAAAGCACCTAACATTTAACCAAGTATTAGAAGAAACATAATAAAGGGGACAGACAAAAGCAGAGGAAGGGAAGGAGTCAGCACAGAACTGACCAAAGCAAGCAGTAAGACACCATTCATCTAACAGAGGTGCCAAGCCTTTACTCTCTAGGAACAGAAATAAATTTACTTACAGCATTAATCAATAATGCCTGAAATCGATAATACAGAGCAGACTAATGGAACTGAAAAGTCATTAGTGGTGTGGGAAGCTTACTCTAAAAGCAACCTGCATGAACATTGACATTAGCACTAGTCAGAGAATGGACAATCTTGCCTGTGCAAAACTCAATATTTTATCTTCAAGTGATACAAAAAGCAAATTATGATTTTTTTTGCATTAAAAGAACTGTCAAAATAAGTCTCTTGATAGGTCCCTTTCAATATTTTTTGCCTGAAGCTTCTAAACTGAAAATATATTTGTTTCAAAAAGGTTATGAGAGGAGATTCAGGGTTTTTTCAGGTTATATCAGTAAAAAATATCTAGTTGAACTGTCTTTTGCTAAGGGACAACAATTTAGGAATTGTTTAGTAAAGCACTAACTAGCACCAGAAGTTAATATGGGAAGTAATGAAATACAGTGACTGTGCCATGTTGCTATCTTTCCCTTTAGCTATGTGAAAAGCAAAATACTTTTATCTGTTTTATCTAGAAGTAAAGACTGTTCCATTACAGGAATGTTTTGTTGCAGAGTTTTTCTTGTTCTTTGGATAGAAAGAAAAGAGCTGCAATAGCTGTTATAAGACTAATATGTCAAATGTATCTTGCATAAGCAATACTTACTGACACAAAATATGTTAATCTTACCAATGGTTCTGGCATAATATTTATGTGAGAGGATTACAAATTTGTAAAGCAAGTCTGTCACAGGAATCATCTCTTCAAAAAAGGGACTCCTCTGAAGAGCAGCTGTACTCAGACAAGAATGGCCTTTGAATGTCCAAAGCAGATGGAAAAGGTCTCTTGCATGTTTTGCTCACCAAAAGACTGATATCCCTAATAATGAATAGCACACAAAGACAAAGAGAAGAGGTATCTTTCTCATTGCCACCAGCCAGAAAGGAGAGAAACCAAAGATAGCTTTCTGGAAAAAATGAATCCTGTAATTCTGTATGAAATATTTTTAAAAGCAACCAGCAGACATTTGAGACTTCCAAAATTTAACACAAATGCTGATCATGTTACTTCCCTCCTCATTCTAAAGATTTATTAGCTTCAGGCCCCACTACTAGTTTTCTTCCCTTTGTTTTATCCCTTTGGTCCTTTCTTTTTGTGCCTGGAAGCTGTCATTTCCTTGAAAGGCAATTTAAAAACTTAACTATCTGGAAATAGCAAATTAGGTTAAATCACAGCTAATTCAAATTCTATTAATAAAACTATTTTCAAAAACTGGGCAAGTTTCCAGATATAGATGGAAAGGTATAAAATAAGATTGCAAAAGGTCTGTAAGAACCAGTGTGATAATATAGCTGGGATCACTTAACCTCTACCAAACCTAATAATGTTATAAAGCTTATAGTAACTGAAACAAAAGCATACACTAAGTCATATTGATTTTAATTTTGTTTATGTATGTGGTAGATTAAGGCATAACTAGTTTTAACAGCCCTTTTGTTGGCCAGGAAAGTAAATATTAATATGCTCATTTCACTAATGAACATAGAGCCTTGCTCAACAAGTGAATAATTAAGAGCACTCAATCCCTACAGGTCTGACCAGAGCCCACTGTGTTAGACTAAGCCACACTGATAAAAGCAAAACTCTGAAGTGAGTTCTCAGTCCTAAGAGCTCCAGCCACCCCTGAACACATGGTAAATTCCATAATGGTAGACATTGGAGGGAGTTGGGTTCTTTCAGGAGCTTGTATAGGAAGAGAAGAAGAACTTTATATAGTATAGTACACATCACTCTACTGGAGCAGAAGATGTCATCTTAGGGGATGGAGCACTGCTGAAAAGAAATTGAGTGTAACTGGAAGAAATTAACAGTAAGATGGCCTCCTAATATTACACTCATTACTATTTAAATGGTTTTCTGTGAAAGCTTGATAGTTCAAGCAATAGTTCATTTACCGAGCTTATGCTGATCTTGTTCCACTATAAATATTGCCTTCGTGATGAAGCATTTCTTGTGTCACCTTACTCTGTTCTTATCATCCTGATCAAGTTTTCTTTCTCCTCCCACCCCTCATTTCTTTCTATTTTCCCAAGTTGTATCTCTCATTCATTCTATTCTCTTACTTATCCTTTTTTCATTTCACCATCTTTCAGTCTTTGAGGAAGAACAGTTAGTTCTGTAGGAAAATGAAAAAGCACATAAGTAAGCTATTTTTCTTAACAGGGAACCATACCTACAGCAAACTAATGTGGGATAGTTATTGCTTGGAACAATTCCAAGTTTCACATCACCCAGTCCCACTCTGATTCTGTGTCCAAGAGCTCTTTGCACACCCAGCAGGCTAACAAATACACAGACTTTTTAACAAGACCTTTAAAAAGCTTTCACTCAAATATTTGGTGCAGACTTAGGGGCATTTTTTTTTAGGTAATGAAGGAAGCCTCCTTTGAGGAGAATGACATTACTTAATGATAAAATGAAAACATAAAACTGTGCCTCCCCCCCCGCCCCGAGTAAAGACACACTACTGCATGTTGCTGCATATAATTCACTAGTTGAATTCATATAATTCAGAAAAGCCTATGCTTATTCTGAAAAATAATCAACAGTTTAAAAGTAGTCCACACCTGTACTACCAGAATATCACTATATAGAAGCTATTTTATAGATACAACTGTTTTGTTAAATAGATGTTGACCTGGTTATTTGTAAATTAGTTCAAGAACAGCATAATTCTGTTTGTCGAAGCTAGACAAGGAGTGTGGGAGTATTTTCTTTAAAACAACAGCATTAAGGTAAGCTTGGTGAACTACTATAAAATCTGTTTTACAATCTAATACAGTCTATTGAACACCAAACAATGAAACTAGATTCTGTTCCTTCATTTGATTACATTGTTCCAGCAAATGCAATCACAGGAAGATTAACAACCTTCTGAGATAAGACACAGGCCCCAGCCAGAGGCAGCTGGTAAAGTTTCATTTCTGCTTCACAAGCAATTAACTGTGTCCAGGTAAGCAGTGTCTTATATAGAAGGGATGGGCAATAGCTTGCTCTGCATGAAGGAAGAGGGCTAATTTTGATTTGAGTACAGTTTCATTTGAATAGCTATTGATTTTTAATGTGAAAGCATTGACAAGGCACAATACCTTTACTTATAACCTATTTTATCACATGACAAAACTACTGGGCCTTTTTTTCATCTCTTCTGCAGCAGGATACCCAGCGTATATTTGTTGCATTATAGGAAACATCTATTTTTTTAAGTGAAATGATAGCTCCGACTAAGAAAAGCTTTCTGATATAGTACAATAAACGTGTTTTAGCAAAGAATTCAAGTCTTTAGAAAGACCTCTTTCTTGATTATCAGTTGTGATAAAAGACATAAAAGAGCCTTCTGTAAATAGAAAAAAGTAACCTTCTCTGGTTGAACTTGTCTTTTACCTTAACAGAACCTGTGGAGGCCCATGTTTCTCAAACTTCTCACCCTTGGTTCTGCTTTGGTAGTAACATTTGATGTAGTCTCAGCTGTACACCACTTTATTCCCCTACTACCACTTGGTCTAAGCAACTCTCAGTGCTTGAAAAGCAAGTTAAACCTTGACTTGTCTACTGCTCCTTAATATGATTAGATTATATTATCTGTTAGATTCTGATTAACCACTAAGTAGATCTCTAGAACATCCAACTTTAAGAGAAGCACTTACTCTTTCTGTTACTTCAAGCCATGTGCTCTAGTGTGGTTGGAAATTGTTCAGGTAGTATGGAAAAATATCATATGATTTTTCTAGCCAGCCTATCAATTTGATTACAGCAGGAGGAAAAAGCAGCAGCAAAACAACTTGTTAGTTATTGGAGAAAAGACTGATTATTCTGACAGTAATGACCAGGAGAGCTGAGACATAAAATACCTGAAACATGAACCACCCGTGAGGAGTTCACTTTGTAAGCAAGTTCCTCAGTTGGGAGCTGCAGACGTGGAGAGTCTCAGGCATCAGAGACAGACTGAGAACCATTGCTATAACCCACAGCAAGCATCAAATTCCTGCTCATAACATACTACAGTATTGTCTAATTTAATATGCAAATTTTAATTAGCAAAGACAGCAGCAGTTAGTCTGTTTGTCAAGGGTCCTGGGGCCCTGTCACAAGAGCTATACAAGGGAGGCCAATTAACAAAAAAATAAGTTTGAACATGAAGAGCCTTTCCTAAACAGGGCTTTGTTGCAAGGGTGACTTTAGCTTAAACAGTAGAAATAATTCTCAGTTGCATTCACCAGTAGCAATTTTTAGATGTAATAAATCAACAGAAGATAACATATGTCAGTGGCTCCTACTTAGTATTTATCACTTAAAATTATAAAGTGGGAAGACTTGTACGTACTTAGTGAACCCTGTTACCTTCATTCTCAACCCTGAAATTCAGAGTTGTTGACTAAGTCAGCTAAAGCTTACTTCTCCCAGTCTTGAAGGATCACAGAAAATGCTCCAAACTTTAGTTTGGTGCATACCAGGAGGGATGAAATTGTTTATTTGCTTATCACTTAATAGCAAATACCCTTACTTTAAGCTACTATAGAATTAATATTTTATCTCTAGAAAAAGGATTAACACCAATTTGAATAGCATATAAAAATCAGTGCAGCTTATACAACAGTGATTTCTAATATGAATGAGAGCTTCACAGATATAAATAGAAGAATACTTTGCTAATACATTATTAAAAGAATTGAATATGAGGCTTTAAATGGAAATTAACTTAGTATTTCTAAAAAAAGCTGACTACAATAGTCTGAACTAGTTTTCAAAGTTCCCTAGGAGCAAAAATCACAGGATGAAGGTCTTTTCACATAAATTTTTTTAGACATGGATCATCAGTAGAAGCATTATTGAATTAAGCACATTCATAAAAGTCTTACTAACTTAGTACCACTCACTTACAAATGTAAAAGAACAGAAGAAATACTCAAAGTATGATTTTCAGCAAGTAAAACTGGCGTAAAAAGCTCTGTATCAGAGAACACTGAGGGCCAGCACCAGAAACCAGACGCAGCAGCACAACCAAGAGAAAAGAAACCTCCACAAGCCAGGGTCCAGCCCCACTTTACCTGAGAAGCTGCCAGGTCAAGGGAGAGCAGCTGGGCATCCAAATCCTTGGGCATGATCTCAAGGACAACGAGGCAGAGCCAATGTTAAGTTAAGAAATTACATTAGGATATGACTTGCCAAGGATAATAAAGGCAAGACATCTCAGGGAACAGCTCTAAAATCAAGAAACCAGAGCCAAAAACCAAAAAGACCCAGATGCAGCAGAGCTAGAGCTACAGCCCAGCAACACTCCTACAGAGAAAAAGAAAAGGAGCATCCAGGGCTGAGCTAAATAGAGCTCCTCATCAGGAGAGGTGGGTGGGGGCAGCAGGTGAGGCTGGTCAGGGCAATTAGGGCCTGTTAGTTCACACCAGGTTCTGAGACTTTGAAAACACTTACTCCCCTGAAAGCAGCTGGTTTGCTAACGCTTATACTTCTTCGTTTACCTTTTCTTGCCATACTCACCAAAGTAAAAAGTTAAAAAGAAAGCATCTCTTTCAAGATTACAGTGTGATCACACAAGCTTAAATTACATCCCCAAGTATTTCTTGTTGCATTTAAATTCACTATGGTTTCTCTTCAAGTTCCTGATGTGAATTGTACTTAAGTGATTTTCTGCCTCTCTTTTGCTCTCTATAACTTGGACTTTAACAAGCTGTCAGATCAGATAGGCATGAGGCTGTTCATGCTTCCCCTTCATTTTATCAGTAGAGCAAATGAATGCTCTGAATCAAGGAGAGAACAGAGGACATGTCAACACCATATAATAAGCACCATGCAGAGGTGCTAGTCTGGATTGTGGAAGCAGAATGGAGATGTCACCACAACACTTCTTCCCAGCAAGTTACTGCTGTTGAGCAGTGCTTTTCAGTAATGTAAACTGTTCTAACTGCAGTGCTGCACTTTCTTCCGTGACTTCTTTTACCACTTTCAGCTTTTCTGCATGGCAAAATAGCGTATGGTATGAGACACTAAAAATAATAATAACAAAGGAAAATACAAAGGGTAATTGTCAAGAATCTGCACCACCTTGTACTCTGGGATGTCCTGATGTTAGATACACAAAGATCCCTGGCATTGGGAAGGTACACATGTAGCATGTTCTCCAAGGTGCTTTGGGATATTATTTAAAATAGCAGTTGGAGGGAAAGAGAACTGGCCACATTGATTCAAGGCTCATACTGTGGGGCTCCTGCCGTTTTCAGAACAGTAAACCAAATGGATGCAACTGAGAACAGGCAGAGAAGAATGTTCTGAGCTGTCACAAGGCTGTGAGGAATGTGATCACATGCTGTGTAGGCACAAGTCATGTGCAGAGCCACCTGTGCCAATAATCACTTAAAAATTAAATTGTAAGAGCAATGGTGCCAGGGATATCTGTTTGAGACAGTATAATTCCTCAAATATATCCTAGGTCTGTGCAAATACAGTGTTTGCTTAGCTGTGAATTCTCTAAAGAATTGTGTTGCATTTTTTTCCTGCTTAAGATGGATGAAAATGTGTCAGCCCTGAGTGACAAGTCCTTAATGATCCTAATTGACCTCATCTGAGACTCCCACCCACACACTCTGCCTATTGGCCCAGGAGTGCTACTTAAACTCAGCTCTAAGCCTGTGTAGCTTCAGTGTTTTATGTGATGTGGGCTTTTTTCCTTAGTGCTGCTGCTGGTAATGCTTCACAGCTTGTAGAAGTCTTTCTGCTTTGTTTCATCTGCTGTTCTTTAGGCTGTTCCTACAGTTTATAATTTATGTAATATGTTATCATATTGCTTCCTAAAGGTATGGTTTTTCCTTCCTGTGCAATGAGAACTGAAAATGAAGCATAGCAAAAGCAAGTACAGGAAGCTGATAGAGGCTGAGTATGAGTGATGATAATGCTCTATTCTGCCTTCTTTAAATACACCTATTAAATTACTTGTAGTTTTCTTCCTAGCTATTCAGGACATAGAGGGGTTTTGGCTGCTTTTTCTGCTTTAGAAAGCAATTATGAGGCAATCGTTTTAGTGAGGATTTCTACTTTATTTGGTGTTTGATGTAGCTGCTCTTGTTGAATCCCAGGAGTATAATAAGGACAGGACAATCCATATGGCACTGGGTTACTTTGTGAGCCTTTTGACTTTGTCTTATCTTAAAAGTGTGAGAAGATGAAGGTTTGTTATGGTGCACCATGGGCCAAACTGCAACTCAAATGTGACCACTCTGGTTGTATCAGTTGAGTCCTACCATATTTTATAAGGGAGGCCTTCTGTGCCAGATGTTCTTCTCATAAAGCAGGCTACTGAGAAAAGGGAAGTAATAATGTTCCCTTTTCCCTAGTGCCATATTTCTCACCACAGAATGAGCTCTTTTTAGTAGGAAGCTGTAAAAGACTGTAATAGGTTTCCATTCTAAGAGTGTCAAAAATGTGGGGTTTCTCCCCTCTAAAACCACACAGAAGAAAAAAAGGGGAAAAGGGCAGGAAGGAAAAAGTAGTATCTTCTCCTTATAGCTCAGAAATTGGATATAAATTAAGGGTCATGTAAAGCTATTCAGAAAGTCCATACCAAAAGTAGAGGCTGCTTGAGTCCCAGCCTTGTCTGGAAGGCCTGCCTGCCCTTGCTTGCTCAGAAGGCTATGTTATTCTGGAAAGAAAAAAGGAAATTATTTCTGCCTTATGGCTCCTACTGAAGAGGAAGTCAGTAGTAAATTGTGTGTTTGTGGGTGTGAATTTGCTGAGGGATGATCCAGCTGGAGGCAGCACTACAGCTCCTGGTTATAACTGCCTGGTGGCCTGGAGGGCTCTCATGCTGCCGCAGGTACAGCCTGGTTGGGGGGGGACTGTGGCAGCAGAAGCTGCCTCAGCAGCACAATCATGCAAAACAGAGCAGATGTTTATGGTGTGGGGGGCCTAATTTTAATCAGAGATACTAACAATGATCTTCATAGGTGTTGTTATAGACAATATTTAAAGTGATTTAGTCGACCCTGTCTGACTACCAGATACTCTAGAAAAGGCAGGGAAAGAAAATTATGTTCCCTTCTTGAGACAGAAGAATCTGTTTTCAGTGTAGGACTAGTGTGTCAAGTATGTTTCTTGTCCATCAGCATAGAGGAGGACCCTGCCAAAAGGCAGGGAAATGGCTTTCTTTTTCCCCCCCCCTTACTTCTGTGGTTTTCACAGCCTTAATGTTCTTCTACCTTCTTACAAGTTGTCTGCAGTTTGTTGTTAAAACAGTCTTGTCCCACAAGACACAGATTTTTTTTTTTTTTTTTAACAATGTTCTCTATGCTGTTTATATGATGTGTAATCTGCCATGGAGCCGTGGTCATAGGAATTAATGTTCAGCCTAAATCTTCACTTGTTCTAGTATGTCAGGCTAGGGTATCTCAAAGGATACTACTTTGTGTTCGCCTTTGTGCTGTTCTCTACCTTCCTTAGAGCCTTTCCTCAACCTTTTAAAGGCCTTGGTGTTTCCCGTGGGGAGGGAGTGCCACAGTCTGTGAATGATCTGTTCACCTGCTCTCAGAAAGCTTTAAATTCTTCTGCTTTTGTGGTCCCTGGTGCAACACCAACAGCCCTTGGCAGCGCAGGACCTGGCTTCCCTTCTCATGCTTTCAGTCCCCAATGCTCTGTGTGAATTAACGTCTCATACTCTGTCATGACTGTACCAGAAGGAGCAGTCCTGCTCTGACAAGGAAAAAGATCATACACAGGAGAGGTGCAGCTTCTTTATCTGGTAGAACTTTAGGTTGCAGGTTGCCAATATAAAAGATAATTAATGAAATACCTAGGAAGGAATGACAAGCTGGCTATAACTTTGGCTAGGAGCTTTTTTTTAGGTGTTTATGGAAACTGAAACTAAAAGTAAGTCTCTTGTTTTCATAGCTATTTTAATCTGAATTAAGAAGTTTTTTGTGTGTAGAAAAGCCTTTAGATTCATGTCTATCTTAAATGCTCCCTAATTACTGATGCATTGTAAGCTATCAAGTAAATATTAAATATCCCCAGGCTTTTATATAAGGACAGACACTTGCAAACAGTGGAAGGGGTAATACTCTGGCATGTCATGGACTGTTTACAGAGTAGCTCTTAGGTACACTTGTAAAATAAGCAGAGCCATTCAAACCTACCCAATAGAAATGATTCTCACTGATATCTGGAGCTGTTATGGGTTTATGACAGGACCTACATGGACATTTTCCAAGCCACAAATTATGTAACAGAAGAGGCTGGGAGCAAGCAGTGGATTTAGATATTCAAAGTCAGCATGACACAATGCACTGTTAATAAGTAACTCACTGTGAATGCAGTTCTCTACAAGAAGACTGACTGTGCTCTCTTTTGGAACATAATTACTTGAGTTATCTCCTCTCCTGAAAGAGAAATCAAATATTTGTGGGAGTCTTCTGGAGATGAAACAACCCCCTTTTTTGGGTTAACATTGGAATGTATTGTTATAAAATGTATAGGGTTTTTTTAAGTATAAAGTAATGTTTGAGTAAGTTGCAGTCATCTGGTGATGAATCCCTGAGGACTGTTGGCTGTTGAGAAAGTGTAAGCTTGATTTGAATTACTGGCTTGTATGAAGCAAAGAAATCTGATGGTGTGTAGTGCTGTGCATTGGACCAGCCTTTTGCTGCTGGGGATTTGCCTGTGAGGACTAAATGAAGCTTTTAGTCTAGTTTATTTATTCACATTTGTGCTTGCTTCCCTTTAAAGGAGCTGAGCCCCAGTGCCTTAAAAAACAGTAAACTTTCTACTGATTTAGCCAAAAGAGCAAAGTTGTATCTAGCTGGATCAAAGCTAAGTACAGTGATGGAGACATAGCATGAGCACCTTTGTGTGCCATCTGTTCTGCTGTTAAATATGTCAGAGAACTCAAGGGAGGAAATACAGGGGAATTCAGAAAGGAAGAGAATGAATGTGGTGAAGAGAGATGGATGTGGATGTGGAATGCCAAAGGCGCAGTGAGCAGATGAAGCAGACTGAATGAGGAATGTTGATGGGAAAGACTGCATGCTTGCTTTTTGTCGAAGAGTAATGGAGAAGTGTGTGGTTTGCCAGTTTTCACGCCCCGTCTCCAGGATGATTACAGCTATGACAGTGCAGGAGGACTGCCACTTGGCAAGATGCTCTGTGTCCTGTCTTCTAGAGCTGCTACCTGGCCAAGAAAAGTATGCTTGGCTGACCTGGAAGCCTGCAGAGCGTGTCTGTAGTTGCTGTATTTGATAACTGGTGCTCTTGAACCTGTGCAACTGCAGATGGATTTGGTCATGCAACCTGAGGAATGTCTGTGCCAGCAGTACTCTGAAGCCTCAAGTGAGACCACCTAAGATCTGAGTGATACTTCTTACACAGTTCTTTGCAGGACTACATCACCTTTATGGTCAAATCTTCAGAGTTTTGAAAAGGCAAACTGTTGCACATCAAAAGGTGAGCACAGATGGATAACCATCATGTGTTGCTCTGGACTTGCTGCTTTCACCAGTGTTTCCACCTCTGGTGGTCTCTTTGCACGATGTGAGAGCTGCGAGTTAACTAAATGTCACATTGGATTTTGTTGTGTGATGTGTTGGCAAACTCTGCGGCGGAGTGGGACCAACCATGCCAATAGTGAAACTGTTCCCAGTGAAGTTCTATTTGCTTTCCTTGTAAAGTGCCACTGCAGCCTCTGCGGGATTAAATTTCCTTTCTATTTTTGTATCATTTTCCAAGTCTGTAGTTAATATTGACTGACAGGGCCAGCTGAGAATCTTGGGATTTCCTATTACAGATAATTAAGGAAAATACTTATTCATGCACAGACAGATGCCTTGTTGTAAATTGCACTGCATGAATATCTTTGCCTTCACTGCTAATTGTTTCCCACTGATTACTGAATCTGACTCATTGTATAAGGTGCTAGGGGCATGCAGCAGGTTTCCAGCCAAGAGACGTGTAAAGAAGGCTGCAGCGAAGCTTGATCTTATGTTTTCTGAAGTGTTGCTTTTATGGGCCAGTTGTCTGAATTGTTCTGTACCTAGCATATATGAGAGCTTGTATTTTATGCTTTCTTAATGGAGCTTGGAGAAGGACCTGGGAGAGGGAACTGCATTCATCAAGGAATTTTCCCATTCACCTTATTTATTTCCAAATTGGTGCTTGGTTTTATTGTAGGTTAAATTTAAACTTCCTGTTTTGTTCAAAAGAGAGACTGCTGTCAGGGAGCAGTAAGAATAGGCTGCTCTGCGATGTAGGTGAGCCAGGAGCTGAGGATGACAGCAAGGCAGGTGTAAGAAGTGGCCTCACCAGCCCCACAGGACTTGTGCAGGAAGAGCAGAGAAGGCCCAGTGGCAGCCACAGCCATCGTGAGACAAGTCTGTAGTGCTGAGGTGTGTAAGGGTCTAATGAGAAAGATGAGTTGGGGTCCAGATCAGTGGGGCATGTTAATTGTCAGTATAAACATGTAACCAAGTATTTGAACAAGTAAGTAGCTGGTGATAGAAGTACAAAGCTGTCCTCTTCAACATCTTGTGGAATAGATCTGTTTCCTGGGAGACTGGCTGCTTATCTTGTCAGTAAAAAGATCTGGTAGTAATCCCTGTTCTCTAGGAAGGAATGTGCTGAAGTCTCCTGAGTCATAACTTGCCAACAAGCAGAATGGTAAATGTTGATTGTAACATGTCTAAGTACAATGAAACATGAGCGGAGGGGAAGGAGATCTGTTCTTGTCTTGCACCTTCTCAAGTGTCTCCTGCAGAGGGATGAGAGCAGGTTTGCTTGAGTCACACCAGTTTGCTCCTGTCTGCCCACATTAGGTACCAGGAGGAGGGACACTGGCAGTTCTGGCTTTTCCAGTCTTCTACCTGGTGAAGAGGTAGTTTTAGTGTGCAGCCTCAGGCCACAAACACCTGTCTGCAGTACGAGTGTGGCCCCCAACTGAGTTAGTACAGTTACTACTTTGGTGAGGGGAAAGACTTTCCTGGTGGAAACAGACCAAACTTTGTCGGTCATCAAGGAAATGCACAAGTACTGCCTGGAGCAGATCAGAGGTTACCCTTCAGCAGTTCATCCAGGTGAATTTTGAAGCTCTGTTCTTTCAGTGTCAAGTTACCAATCTGAGGGTGCTTTGGATGAATCAATGCTGCTAGCAGGCATGCTTAACGCTGACTTCCTTGAGATGTGGGGAAAAACAGATTAGATTCCTGGAGTTCAGGAAGGAAAATGGGAAATCAGTAGAAATAAACAGGACATAAGTTTAATATAATATGAATGTACTTGGTTGAGGTTGGTGAGTGTCCTTAAAGACAAGGATACAGCAAAGCTCAGTAACTGGGTTTTGACAGACTCCATTGCAATACCTTCCCTTCTAGCTCTGCTGTGCCTCTAATTTTACTTAATTTTATAAGTTCACGTCTCAGCATGGTTAACTCTGTTTATGGTCATTGATATCTATTAAGTGAACTGCTTTTTACCAAGATTTGCTTCCAAGACTCCTAACCCCTAAATCTGGGGCTTGCTATTAACTAGTGGCAAAATAAAGGCAATCCATGCACCTTGAAATTGCTACTAATTCCTTATATCCTCTCCCTTGGAATACTGCAAAAACATGTACCCATGCACACTTGTTCTGTTGATCTGAACAACCCAGCGAGTGCTGAGACTTGTATTTTCTAGCCATGCACTGCAGCCATCCTAACCTACAGCATCAGTGTTACACGGAATAAGGTATTCTGTGGGCCCTAGTTTAGGCTCCTAATATTATAGACAGCTGAAGTTAAAGTATTTTAATGTGTAGGTATTAGTTTTATATATATATTATGTCATTTTGAAAAAGCATACAAATCACTTGGCACTTACTAGCATATGGAGTTTATCATAGGATTATAAAATAGTCCTGGTGAGAAGGGACCTCAGGAGGTCTCTAATCCAGCCTCCTGCTCAAAGCAGGGTCAGCTCTAAGGTCAGACCAGACTGTTCAGGGCTTTATCCAGGTAGGTTTGGAAACCTTCAAGAATGGGAACTGCACAGTCTCTCTGGGCACCTTGTTTCCCTGCCTGCCTGAAAAGGCTTTTCTGTACCTGCAGCTGGAATTTCTCCTGTTATTACAATTAAATTAGTATTGTAAAACAAGTGTGTTGGATTGTAGTTCAGGAGTAATGTCAGATGCAGAGCACAATGCTGAGAACATACACGGGCCACAAGGGAAATGCTGCTGATGGGGACAGAGGCTGATGTCTGTCAAATCTGTTCTAGTTGGGATCCAGGGGCCCTGCTCATGGTTCTTAATTGCACATGGAGCTCAATGTCTGTAACTCAGCCAGAGTAGAGGCTGCTTAGGAAACAATGCCATGGCACCAAAAGTACCCTGAAGTAAAAGAAATATTTGTAAAAGTTGTATTTGATTTAATCTTCCATACCTTGTTTTCCTGAGGAGTTTGACACATTTTTCTCCCCTGCAATGTAGGCATGATTTGTGTCTCTGTCTGCTGCTCATACTGGAACAGAGTGGGCTTGTTGACTTCATTCTGCAGCTGCATGAAAAATCTGCCTCTAAGCCTGCAGCTTCAAGAAGACAGCGCAGCATCTGTTCACATAAAAGATAGCTTTGAGCTTGTCTTTTTTTAAATAATGAGAATTTTAAACTACTGGGTTTGAATGGAAACTTGGAAACAGGTTACTTGGCTTCCCTCATTTGCCAAGGAAAGCTTTCCACTTATCTTCAACAAAGGGCTGGATGGATTTTCTTCAGTTTAATTTAAATATTTTTGCTCCACATGTGGAGAAATTAATATCTAATTTATGAGAAGCTCCAATCCTGGTATAATAATTATATTAAGCGTATCTCTGTTTAGTCAAGGTACGAAGTCTGATTTTTATGGGATGGTTCTTTCTATAGGTATCTCCTTATATGCATTTGCTTGTCACCATGATAGCTTCCTATCAGTTTGTCAACACTGTGTACTTCACAGAAGTTATGGTTAACCCAGTGCCAGAATGCTGAGTGCCAGGGAGTAACATCGGGGCATCTGATTTCCATGGGATCATGCATAGCTCTGCTCTGATACAGTTTAATGCACCATGTTTTTTTAAAAAAAAAATACATAATTACATTCTTTGAGCAGCTCTTGAAGTTGCAACATACTGCAATTTCTCGAATATCTTCTATTCTAATTATGTACACAGGTTTGTAAAGTCATTATTATGGACATGTTTGTAAAATTAATATTGAACTATGGCTTAGCAGATTTATAGCCTGACTTCTAAAAATGTTTCTACATTTCCCTTAGAAATTGTTGTCTTTATAGTCCAGCTTAGAAGTTTTGTTATCGAGTACCAGGAACAGCATTTAATTGGCAAGTATTCTACCATAAAACCAAGTTGCCTTGCTCCTGTCTGTCTGCTTTCCAGTAACCTGTACCAGTATTCCTGCCTGTGCAAATCTGGCTGATGTGTTCTGTCAGAAGCGATTTTTCAACTTAAACTTTGGTACTCAGAAAAATTCTGTGCCTTCTTTGTTCTGAGATGCCTGGGTTGATACTTGGAGAGTTGCGCTGGTTTGGGTGGCGGGTGTTCATTGCCAGGTGGCCTCACCACTCTGTAATAGAGCATTTTTGTTGTCCTGGGACAGTTTGCACTGGAGATTGTCAGACTTAGGCAAAGCAGACTTTTGGACAGGAAGCTTCAGTTCCTCAAAGGAAGGATTTGCAGGACAAAGAGGTGAAAACTTCATGGCTTTGTTCAGCTGTATCTGAAAGTACCTCAGTGTTAAAGATGAAACTAAGACAATTCTAGGCCTGCCAGAGGTAGTAAGGGCAAATTTTCCTAATGCAGTGGAGATTGCTAGAGCTCCATCAGTCATGTTTATTGCCAGTTTTTTGGCAAGACTGTGGTTTGAAAACCTTGCATTGGTTATTTTCATGTCAATTGCAGAAGGAATCCCTCAGTCACAAATTGTCTCAAGCAGAAATCTTCATGTCCATACACTGAACTCGTTTCCACAATGGAGCCCAGTGTAGACAGGGACATGAGTCTGGTGCCCAGAGCTGTAGTACTGCTTTTCCTTGCTGTGTTGCTTCTGCTCGTCCCAACTGGCAGCTGAGGTGAGTGTACATCATGCATATTGCATCCATTTTCTGTGGGTTAAGCCTTGCATCATGTGAGGTTTTATTGAAGTCCTGGTCCCACAACTGTCACTTAAGGAGTTCATTTGTATTTATTCTCTTACAAGTGCTGGCTGAAGTTACATTTAGAAATATCTGTATGACCTGCCAGTCTAACACAGCTGTGACAAACCAGCACTACAAACAGCAAGGAGGTGTCAGAAGCAAAGCCGTGAGCTCAGTCAGTTGTGCTGCTGATGAGATCTTCAGTTTTGGAATCTGTGCTAAAAGGAATGCACCTGAAAGCAAATGGAGGTGTATTAAATTATTTACTTTTTGATTATAGTTATATTAATGAAATCACTAAGATTAAAATTGGAAATATATCCCAGTGTCTTCCAGCAAGCCAAAAGCTCACTGTCCTATCTTAATCTACTGCTGCCAGTAGCAAAATGAATGACTTGACATTACCTTCAGAGAGATAAAAATGCAGTTTCAAGTAGTTAATCATCAGATGGAGTTAAAATCCAATTGTGAAAAATAAATACACTGTTTCATTAACTCTAACACCCATGTAGCATGGTTCATAGCCTGAGCTGCCAAAAAAATCATTAGTGGACTTAGGGGCAGGTGCATAAATTAGTGCTGCTGCATTTTGTAGGAATGTTTGGTAACTTCTTTGTCTACCAGTAGGTGTCACTGGAGTCCAGCAGAGAGCTATTACTACTCTGAAATATCTTTTCTGCTTAATGGAACCTTTATTTCATAGAGGAACATTCAATATTTGTACATGCTGATGTACTTACAATAAAAATGAAGAACTATGATCAATGCTCTTTCAACTGTTTTTCTTGTCTTAGCTACTGATAACTGTTGGTGGATAATTCAATGATTTGAGTAAGATTTCTGATTTTTCTTTTCCTCTGCAGCATGACTGAATCTGGTCCAAGCTGACCATGCCCAAAGTGACTATTTTATAAAGATGAAACCACTTAGCAGTGCCTGTATGATTACTCAGCCCTTGCCCAATCTTGCATTTGGTGGTTGGGAGAAAATGGAAAATCAAGCCAAAAGACCTAAATACTTTTTTCTCTCTCTTTTTTTTTGGTACCTGTGTTGAAAATTAGAGTCTAGGAGCAGAATGGGATAGGAAGGCCCATTTTGTGGCTGACAGCTGTCAGCCACAAAACAGCTCTCTGGAAGACTGAGAAAGCATTTAAGGAGCAAAATTTCTTACACCTTGCATTAGAAGACACAGTACTGTGCTGATGAGACTGCTTAGAATTGAGCTGAAGTAGAGCACAGAATGTTGTTTTCCTTTTGAATGAACTGTAGTTCTTGTCTGCTGTGTGTTTGCTTGACAGCTGATCAGCAAAGGTATTTTGACTAAGATGAGCTTTCAAGTATGTCTAAGTATCTACTATCTGAAAGGCACAAGAAAGCACCAAGTAGGCACTGGCATGCTTCAAGTGGTTCAAGCCACTTGATATCATACACTAAAAGATAAAAGGGAAATTACATTGTTTTCCCCCAGCCATGGTACAAGGCTTATTCTTTATGAAAACTACTGGGGAGACATTTTGCGTTAGTAAAAGCATTTTCGTTTGAGCCTAAACTCTTGCATCAATAATTCCTCCAATTTCTTTCAAATGCTTACCAAAAAAGAAAAAAAAAAAGGCTGTGCTGCACAATAAACATTTATCTCAGAGTTCCAAGGTCACAGATCTAGCAGAGAAGTGTAGCATAAGGAGGCTGCCTGCAGGCCAGTGTATTATTAGAATAATAACGTGGTTTTGGACACTAAATGCACTGCCTGCTCTGTTGCCCTCACATGTGGCTGATCCAGTAATGAGTCATTTCCATGACATGTCTAAAGAACCAGGCAATGCACAGATGTTTTTAGCCTTTTGTTATCATTAGCTACTTTTCTGAGCGTACTCTGCCACCACTCATTAACAGGCCCTCTATTTCATGCTGTGGTGTGATCTTTGCTCATTTCATGGGACATAGTTGCATTGTATGCAGGGAACCTGAAGTGTGACCAGGTTTGCAAAACTAGCACAGTGTAAGGCCCTGGATGTACCAGGGTCTTGTGCAAGAGATATTGCAGCTTTCTTCGTGGTGCTGTATTGTAGTCTGAGTAAAGGTGAAAGTAATTTGTTCAGGGTTGTATTCTGGCAGGAAACTAATGAAGTCACTAACTGATATTTTGTTGCCTCCTACATTCCCATGAAGAAATCTTAATTTAATTTTTTTTTTTTCAGTTTTCATTTTATCAGCTTAATTTGCTAGCTAGTACATTAATTCTGTTGTGGTGTTCAGGGACGTGTCCATCCAGACCTCATTAGCTACACAAGTCTTAATTCACTGTGGATTTTCTCCTCCAATTGTAGTTGATGTTGCTGTCCTTTGTAGCATGCTCACAATCCTCAGTGGCCACACATTCTGGTTCCAGAGCACCAACAGATTTGTTGACCTGATGTTGCTGGGGTTTAATGGTTTATAACTGCTGTAGAAGTGTTCAGTTACTGGCGTCTTTCTCAAAAGTAGAAGCGAGTACTTGGGAAATACAAAGGTGAAAACAAAACTCTTGTAAATTAAAGCTCAGAAGGTAATGTTACAGTATCTGCACGTGAGAGCCACGTGCAAACCCAATAATCAAAACTAAGAGGACAAAGGAAGATAAAGTGCTGGTCACATACCTGCCTTTTGTAAAAGATGAAGGAAGCAACGTAGCAAAATAAGCAACAGAAATGGCTGCTCCCTTCTTGCTGGAGGAGGAATAGAATAGGACAATAAGAGTTACACCAATGAGCTTGTTATAAGAACCTATTTCTTGTTGGGTTCCCATGTTTTTCTTTTCCCAGCAAGCACTATGCTGGTGAACTTTGGTAGCTTTCCTTAAGAGCTGTCGCTATAAAGACAGACAGAAATTCAACGATAATGTGAAACAGTAAGATCTTAAAAGAAGTCCAAAAAAATTCAGGAAGATGGAAAGGTTGGTATTCAATCTGGTCATCCTACAAGGCTGTAAGAGATCTCAGGCATTTGAGAGAGACAGCACCCTTTTATTCCTTATACAACAGTGGGAACTTGCTTTGTTCAAAGGACGGAGGAACCTAGACTTTCCTTGTGGATTTTAAAGTGAGGCTGCATCCTTACTACAAGTGCCTTTGTTTTTTTTTTTTTTTCTCCTGAAACATGTTGGCACATCGTAAAATCTTCAGTGGGAAACAGCACAGGTGGTTACTTTCTCAGCAGAGCTTGCTGGGAATATACTGCATAGCAGAATAAAGTTCTGACCTTGATGATTCTAACAAGGTGAAAGCTACCTTGTGCTTTCCCACTAGTGTTTCACCACAGGTTTTTCCAGTAGACTTACAGACTGATCACCTAGGGAAAAAAGCTGCACAGAAAACCACTGAGAATTTAGCCGTGGGTGAATGAGTACTGTTGGTTCACCAAGTAAAACAAGTCTTTCTAGAGGCTCTGACGTTGCAGGGACGATGCTGCCTCTCACATGATTGCAACAGATGGGTGTGCAGGCCAGAGAGAAGGTGGAGTAGCACAACTTTTTCTGCTGTCTGGGCCTGATTCAGTAATGCCATGATCCAGGGAAGTTTATTTTTTTAAAATCATGGAGAACTGGCTCTTTGCTGTACCCACATAAGCATTCCTTTGTTCTGTCCAGCAGAGCTTGTTTTAACATTTTGGTTTCTAAACCTAATGCCTTGGCTTGACCTCCACGTATGTGGAGGCAGCTACTGAAAATTATGATCCAAAGTTGTATAAAGATCCCCTGTTTGAGTGCCTTTCAGTCCTTCTTCTTAGGGTTCAGTGTCAGAAATTGGCGGTACATTATCCATTGGAAATGCCTCACTAAGAAAAGCCATATTCCTGACAGAAATCATACTTTGCTGTACACTGGGTTGCAGATCTCTCTTCTTTCCCTGCCCCTGTACATTCTGCTTTAGGGTTTGCATGGCAATGTTTTGGTAGCAGGGGTGGCTTCGGCGAGAAGCTGCCCGAAGCTTCCCAGGTGTCTGATACAGCCAATGCCAGTTGGCTCCAAGATGGAGCCACCACAGGCCAAGGCCAAGCCCAACAATAAGGGTGGTAGCACCTCTGGGATAACAGATTTAGGAAGGGGAAGAAGAAAAGTGCCCAACTGCAGCTGCAGAGAGGAATAGGTGAGAGGGGGGGAGGAGGTAGAGAAAATTGGAAGCAAAGTTAAGCCTAGGAGGGAGAAGGATACAGGGACGGTGTTTTAAGATTTTAGTTTTATTTCTCATTATCCTACTCTGACTTGGTTGGTAATAAATTTAACTAATCTTGCCAAATCAACTCCGTTTTGCCTGTAACAGTAATTAGTGAGTGATCTCTCCCTACCTTTTTCTCAACCCATGAGCCTTTTGTTGTGTTTTCTCTCCCCTGCCCGGCTGAGGAGGGCAGTGGCAGAGGGGCGTTGGTGGACACCTGGCATCCACCACCTCTGCCCTGTGCAGCTGCTGCAGCTCTCACTACAACCCTGCTGCTCTTGTCCAGTCCTGTGCCACTGCTGGGGGTGGTGTTGCTGCCCTTCCTGCAGCATGTTAATGGGGATACTAAAGTCTAAGTCACTATTTTTGGAGAAGTTGACTAAAATATGGTAATTAGTTCCTTCATGTGTCTCTTTACCCTCTCCTCACCTTTGCTGTGCAAATAGCAAGGGGGAAGTTCTTGCCCCAGTGAATTGAAATGGCAAGGGCCCGTGTGCTCTCACCCGTGTGTGCCTGTGACATTTGAAGGACAGCAACAGGAGCAGGCTGACTTCTTGCAAAGAAAAAGCACCAAAATGCTTACCATTGTAAGTGGTGCTAACTGGGACGTGAAAGTGCTGCAGCAGCTGTGAGTGCAGCAGGACATCCTCTTCACCCCCATCCCCTCCCACCTGGACAAGAGGCAAGGAAGGAAGTACCATAGGAAGTTGAAGAGAACTTGGAAGGCAATTAGTGACTAGGCTGAGACACAGAAGAACAGGGAAGAGGCAGAGGAGAAGGAGTGGACTGAGAGGCTTTCACAGTTGTGAGGAGAGCAGTCTGGGCATGAGGAGCAATGGGGAGAGCCTTCCTGGGAGCTGCTGTTTGCTTCTTGGGCAGTGCTTCACTGGGAAACAGGGCAATGGATTCTGGGCTTATTCCTTTTTTTGGGAAAAGGAGTGGAGCAAGGGTGTTCTATACTGTTAATTCATGTACTTGATATAAAGGATACCTACTGCTATGGTCCCTTTAAAACCTGTAGCCTCGGTTAAGCTGCTAGTACTGTCAAATGCTATGTTTTGTCCATGAGGCAGCAGTGAGAAACCTTCCTGACAGCTTCTGGAAGGATGTTAGTGTCTTCATCCGCCCCAAGAGTATCTGCTGCACGGGAAACCTTCCGTTTTCCTACTGCATTGCCTCCCTTTTCTTTAGGAAGAAACTGATACAGTTTAAACTGTTTAAATGTTTTTCAAAGGCTCTGTATTAGGCTGCAGCTCATTTAGAAAATGCTGTTTTGTTTGCCCCACACAGGTCCTGGCACAGAACCTCAAAAAGAGAAGTAAGAGCATTCTAGAGTGCATTAAGATGCAATATATCCAAATAACTGTTCTGTTCCTCTTGTATGTTCCTTCTTCTACTATGCTTTTATCTCTTTTATCTCCACCTTTGATGTATTTAAGCTGTGTTTTTCAGGGCTTTCTGACTTTATTATAAATAGCAAAGATGATGGTTTCTCTTGCGAGGGGTGGGGGGGCAGTAATGTGAAGCTGTAGGATTCACTTTGGTTTTCCCAAAAAACTTTTAAGGTAGAAAACCCACAGTTTGAAGATGGCTGCTTATCTCCCACTGCTGTTCTCATGGAGACAAATGCCAAACTGGAGTGTTTCATGGGTTGCTTTTTTTTGTGAAAGGATTTGTGTGGTTCGTGTTTTGTTTTGGGGGATTTTTTTGTGTGAAGCGAGATGGCAACTATCAGTAATATAATTTCACAAAAAGCATAAATGCCTGCTAAATTCCACCCTCTGAGAATTAAACATACCTACTGCCAAACATAGATGGGATTTGGCTTTTATTTGCTTTGCCATGGTACTTGCATATTTGAGGTGAGCCAGATGAAAATGGAAACAGCAAAGCTTAACGTGTTAACTGCCAAGCTTATTAAGATAGAGGGTGTCAGATTTTCAAAGTATCTAAAGTATGTTGGGGCAGTAAAACTGGCACATCTCTGCTGTTCTTGAACACAACGAGGTTTATTTTTCCATCATCATCTGGTAAAAGGCTTCACTTACAGACTTCTGCTGGTACCCAGGATAGGATAGGCAGCACATAAATGAGTTTAATTTATCCTCTGTTAGTCATGGGAAATTCCCTCATGACCGTGAATCTGCAGCGGTTTGGATTACTCTGTGTGGGGTTTCTACAAAGACTGGAAATACTGCTGGAAAAATGAAGCTAGCCCAGGGGTATAAGGTGTGTAAGAGCTTTCAAATGACACCCAATTACTCTCATCAGACTGCAAAATTCTCTACATTACTGTATAAGTGACTTAGGTAGCCCAGGCTACCATTGGAAACAGATCAAATTTAAATTCAACTCTTCTAACTCCGTATCAAAATAGATACTATTTCCTAATAGTTTCTTGGTGTCACTTCCTTACTCTGGCCATATTCTTCACTTTTTCTGGTTCTCAGGACAAACTTCTATGTTGTAAAGAACTTCTCAGAGCCTCAGTGTTTTGAGCTCTCACAGTAGTGTTTTCCTCTTTGTCTAACAGATCAGTCACCAAATAAGACTATGCAAACTCAAACAGGTTTAGCTATCCATTTATACTCTTAGAGTTTAAATGAGCTATTTAGTAGCTCTGATCAAGAATACTCTCAGGAGAACAATCTTCTCACTTTTTGTAGTCAAAGTATGAATGTTAAATTTGTCGCCTGTTTTTCAGTGGCTCTTCAGTAACTGAGTCAGGTGGTGAGATAGAGATGAGCTTGTGAGCCTGAAACATAACACAAACCTCAACCATATTCCAAATGGAGCTTGTACTTCTCATTGCAAGGCCCTTTTGGTTTTATCTCTACTTTCTCCAGCAGCACCAGTTGTGTACTGGCTTTAGAGAGCACGTTCACAGCATGTTTGTGCTTCAGGAGGAATGCCTGAAAGCTCCAACACATCAGTAGGAATCAGGTAAAGACCAGATTTACTCAAAGGATCACTGAACAAAGCCATAGTCTTGCATCTTCTTATTGAGAGGCAGTGACTTTGCATTTGGTAAATATAAAATTAAGAAAAAACATAGAGGTATTGAGACAACTCCAACCTCTTCTGCACAGTGAAATCAGTGCTTTACATTTTTTAATTAGTTCTGCATTTGGGACTTGTATTGTAAAGCCTCAAATGATGGTTTGAGTATGAGCATGTGTACTGTAAAGCCTCAAATGATGGTTTGAGTATGAGCATGTGTTGTGAAACCATTTCAGACACCAAGGTTGTAGTTTCATTTGACTTTTCTGAGTTCCTCAGTCCTCTAAAAAGTGACCGAACTACATCTGTGTGAGATTTTTATGTTTTTCTGGTCATGCATCCTTAGTTTTCTATCCCAGAAGGATGTTATGAAATACATCCTACAGAACGTAAAATGTTGGATTTGGTGACTGTTTGATGCCCGTATCTGTTTGCTGCACAACACAATCTTTGTGGAGCGTTTTTTCTCTCTGCACAGTGTGTATTAATTAAGGCCTCAAAGGTGTGCATAAATCTAACGCATGTGGGTGGATGTAACAGCTTGTGGAAGTGGGAGCATGTGAAAGCCACGATTTCACAGCCTGCACCGCGTTCGTTCCGCGGGCCCTCTCCGCAGAGCATGTTTCCTCCCTGGAGCGGATGTGAAGGCCGGGCACCGTGCACCCACTGTGAGTACCAGCCAAGGCGGCCGTGAGCGCAAGGGGCTCGGCTGCCCTGGGCGAGGCACCGCAAACTTTTAGTGGAGTGCACGCAGGGCCGCTTCAGCGACTGCTGCCTTCCCGAACTCCCGGGCAGGGTTCTGACCTTCCCGGGGTCCCGCCGGGCGGGGAGGCTGGGCCGCTCCGACACCCCTGGACGTGCGCCGGGACCCACCTGGGCCCGAGCACCATCGGGGTGGGGCCGGTCGGGGCTGCCCGCGGCGGGCCCCGCTGGCCCCGCC